>JAPYZO010006340.1:0-19185 GCA_030522905.1 Torymus flavipes | reverse complement strand
CGCGGATCATATTCAGTAGGATCTGCAGAATGATATTCAGGCATACCAAAGTTAATGACCGCGGTATGAGCATGTCACGCACGAAATTGTCGAATTAATAAAGCTGGCTTACATGGAGTCAAGAATGACAAACGTTAGCTCCAGACGAGCACGTTCAGCATGTTAACTGTATTAGTGAACTTATTTTTTCGGAGAAATAAGTACTATACTAACTTGTTGAACCGAAGATGTATATAAGAATAAAAATACCGATTTTGGCAACAGTTTGATAAGGCAATTACATTATAAAGTTTTATTTTTTGGCGCATAACCTCGATAGTCCACACATTTAGGCCCATAATTTTTGCTTATTGATACCTACATATTATTGATGAATTAGGCATCTTTTAATTCAATTTCTGAAATTATTTTCCGAAAAATTTTCAAAATCTAATTATGTTTTTGAATTTTGTAGCTAGTTTCTTTAATTTGGCTTTATTGGACTAAAATTTTAGCATAATCCGCAGCACTTCATCAGTATGAGTAATTTCCGTTTCTCTCAAGGTTTCTCTTCAAACGGGACGTATTAATATCAATATTTTACGTTTTCTCCCGTCATTGCATTTCATTTTATCTTATATTTTATGATTAATCTTTTTTATTTTATCTTATCAGTTAATACTTTAGCCTAACAATCGAAAAATTGCTGAAACTTTAATGAAAATGCTCTTTTTGAAGGGCATGAAATATGCTGGTAAAGTAAATTCTATATAATCATTTATGTTTTCTAAACTGGTACAAAATTGTGTAAATCTATATAAATAAGTGACCCAATAAAAATCGAAATATAAAAAGTTAATTATGTATCCTGCGCAAAATGGATAACACCAAAGTCCATCAGTAAGATGTAAAAATTTGTTCTTAAAAAATTCCCAATACGCTTTCGAGTCCAGATGTTCATCGGCTCGTGCGCTAGAATTCAGTCTTGCCAATGCTCGCGTGCGCGTTCATTGATGGCGCAGTGTCAAAGAGCTAAATGCGAGAATGAGAGAAGTGGGGGAAATTACCGGTATAGTTATTATACGGGCGGAGGAGAAAGAAAGAAGAGCAAGTCTCTTCGGAAAAGGGAGAAAGACAACGAACCGTAAGGTGCTTCTGAGGCTTACGGGCACGCTGCTCTCGCAAGCTGTACGATACCGCGCCATACGTGTATATATGACGTAACTTTGCTTTTTGTAGGGATCTCTTCCAAATATTATATATAACAAGAAAATCGATATGTATCACCAGAAATAGTTACACTAATTTTGTAATCTATGAAAATATGGAAAAATAACGAAAAACACGCCTTTTCCCGAACAATCTCTGTTAGTTTGTTATTTTCAATCTAATATTGGAAATTTATAGGATATAATTTATTTATTACAAAATTCTCTACAACACAAGTAAAAAAACCGCTGCCAATTCATTGACCCGTGGATTTCTCAACTTTAATTCGCTGATTTCTTTAATTAATCATATAATTAATTCTCCTTCGAATGCTATCCATCCGATTAAAATACTTATCTCGATCCGATCATTAAAAAAAAAGCAAAAATAAATTTTGAGAACATCGAAAATTCGAAATAAAACAAAAACGCATCAGCCCAATCAAAAAACGGATTTTTGACCCGCCACCACACAAAAAAAAACGAAAAAATGAGACCTGTCTGGTTAAAATCGACCGTGTAGAAGCTGAGATCCACGCGTACATACACACACACACGCGCACACACACACACGCGCACACACACACACACACACACATCCATACAGATATTTTTCAAAAACCATGTATTTTGATGCCTAACCTCTCGGAAATTATAACATATTTTTAGAACAACTCAAAAAATTACTATCACAAAACTTTCTCTAGGAGGAAGCAATACAGATTTTCGATACTCCTGCCATATTTTCATAAGGTAGCTCCAAGTCATTCGGCCACCTTGAGCAGAAAATTTGTTGTGGGTATGTTTCTGTAAGCTTGTTTAGAAATAATATATTACGCAACTAGTAAGTAGGCGTTTTCGGCACGGGTAGGTACAGTATGTCGCACGTGCAAAGCGAGGGTTTTCACACGCTTGAAAATAGTACTTTATGCACAAAGTGTAAAAAATTAATGTTCGATACACGGGATAAAGGTAATTCTCGTACAAGCGTGAGTTTATCGCCCGAGCGAATCGGTTCATTTTAATTGCACTAGTATATCGAAATATACTATAAAGAGATATTAAAATATAGTAAATCTTCTACTAAAAAACGAATTAAGGATACCCTCGAAGTAGTATTCACTTCACACGAAGCCAAAAGATGTAAAAAGTGAGTTTTAACTATAATCTTCGGCACGTATATAATTGATTTGGCCTTTAATCTTGTTTATTCTCGGGCATTTACCCGGAGCACTATAAAAGTTTGTATATTTTTTATTTTGATTTGTTTTTTTTTTCTTAAAGTTAAAACTACAAAAACGTATAAACGTACATTAAAATAAATCTATTTTTTACTAGAAAGAAATTCCTTAATTCCTTTCTTCCTCCAGAAATTAAATTAGCCTTATAGTAAAAGCTAAATAACAAGTGAATAACTTGAGATGATGCGCTGTCTACCCGTTACCGACGATTGTAGGAATCCGTTTTTCTTGTTCAATTTTCAATTTTAAGAAATAATCTTATTGTTACGTTATAGTTCTTTACTAGTCTACAATGTGTATAAGAGTTTTTTTCTGAAAATTCAAAATTGAAAGAGAGAATCGTGTCCCTGCAATTGTCGGTAACAGGGGGGCTGCACATCACCGCGTAGTACTCATGCAGTTACCACTGACTGTTTTCTCGATAGAACACGGAAAATTCTATATTATAGAGTTAGCGTCAACTGCAGAAGTACTTTACCCTTTAATACTTAGCCTGTATATCTTATACAGCAACTGTTCAGATTTATTCTCTCGTAATCAAGTGAAAATATTTTTGCATTTTTGAGCTACATGTGTGGCCAAAGAAATGTTGTATGGTGGAATGACCTCGAGTTACCTTAGTACACAAAATTGGCCAACTGTTTTTGATGACGCATACCAATTTTTGCATTCTATAGAACATTTAAAAAAGATCCTTGAAAAAATATGCAGCACGTGCTCCTCTAATGATACCGAAAATCGTTATCGTCAAATTTAAGAATATGAAATTTGAAAAAATGTAAAACTCATTTATGGTATAAATAAAAGGAATAAAAGAATTATGAAGTTTGTAGTAATATTTCTTTGTTCATAATCCGGAGTTATCCCTTCCAGCACGTATGACTACTATATGAAGTTCTAAAATAATTCTTTTTTGTTATCGTATATCTAACTTTTTTATGTGCAGAGAAAAAATGTTCGCGCTTATAAATATAAGCATCTAAAATTGATACAATTATAGATAAAATTACGTGCGAAACCAAAATGTTTTTTACCATAAAAAAAAAAAATATTTTTATTTCTTAGTTAACACTAGTTATAACTCAGATAAGAAATAGTGCCAGGCTCGCATTTTTTTTTAGTTATCAAAAACGGAGTGAATATTATCCAAGATTACTCATGTAGTGACGATAATACTTTCCGATATGCAAAAATGAAAATGAGTTTCAATGCTATTTAAAATTCTATCACTTTTCAAGTTAAATTTACATAAAAATGAATATTACGCTGCTTACGGTTTTATCTCAATAAATACTTAAAGTTTCACGTGTCACGATTGGTTCTGCCAGGTATACCCACAATTCTACACCGCTATAAGTTGTACGGTTTCTTTTTTGTAGTACACATAATAGTATATTTCTATACACTTACTGTGAAGTTACAGCTCAGTTCTTTTTATTGCATGTTATAGATACCAAAGAAAATACTGTTTCATCAGAAACCAATATTTTTAGAAAAATAATTTTCGAATACAAAGCTAAATTGGTCTCGTATACATTTCTTAAAGCTCATTCTTTCAAGCGAATAAAAAAAAGGTAACAGAACTAGTTTTACCCCAATTAATAGATACGCAATAAAACATTTTTTAAAATCATTCAGGATTACAGGGTCTATAGAAAGATGAGATGATTGACGAACCAGTGGTATCGAAGACTCAGTACATTTAATGAATGAGAGACGCAACAAGATATTCTACCAATGAAATTCCAGTGTTTTAATGATAACAATATCAAGCGCAAAAAAGTATCAAATTGCAGGCTAGTGCACATAGGGAAGCGAGAAAGAGCGTATATTACAGCTAAAAACCTCTCCCGTGTTTATATCGAGCTGCGCGTCCAGCAGGGCGCGCACGTGCAGCAGCAAGTAGTCGTCTCCCCGCACTCTACATATACACAACGCCGTGGCCGTTCGTATGCCGATACGCGACGTACATGTACTATACATATACAGAGGCAGCATGCACAGACGCATACATGTACAAGCGCAGCACATCATCACGAATCTCACACTCACTCTTCTCCCCCCGTCAGCACGCATGAGGCGTCGCGTCGCTACCACCGCTCTGCTCCGGCCTTGCGACTTTCTCTCTCTCTCTCTCTCTCATCGTATGCGCGCGCTACAACGTATAGGTAGTGAACGAGGCGAGGCGCTCGCTTTGTGTTCGCGTGCGCGCTGCTGCTCCGACAGTCTCCCTTGCGCGCGGCCCCAGAGACGCTCGCTCCGGTTGCGACTTCGCGTAGCGCGCGCATGCCTCCATATTAAACCGAACCACGTGCGCTCGCCCACTGTTGCTGCTGGTGCGCTTATAATATACTTATGCATGTCCGATACCCACGCTGGCGAGAAGAAGGAAGACTGTGCCATCGAGTTTCCCTCGACGAGCATCTATGTGCGTCTGTCGCGAGAGCTGCGCTTGATCTTTGATCCCCGTGAACAGAGCGTCGGCTGCTTCTTCGTCAGCTGCAAGTTACTGCTACGCTGAGACTGATGATGTAAGTTTTTCCCGATGATTTTTAATGGAAAATCTGCGATTCACCGATTATCGATGCGTGCCTTTTTAAGTATTGCTGCCTGGCGTTTGCAAATCCATCGTGCACACCACTGCCGCTCGCTTCTAGAGATTTGGGTTAGAAGTTTAAGCTCATATCAGCCGGAATTTGACGAAACACTTTAACGTTGCTGCGGTTATATCGTTTTAACATGTGTTGTTGCGCTGCCGCACATCTACTAAAAATGAATACATTGTCGATGCTATATATATGTGATGAAAAACCGGTTTTCAAGCTTGATCGTACGACTATTTTCCATCGATCGCAACGACAAAAATTCAACATTTATAAGCCACACGCGACAAAATTCTTAAAAGTTTTCTTTTCGTAATTACGTTCGTTTAAGCACTATACATGCACTTTGTTCAAAGATCGCATAATTAGATAGCAAGTGCACGAACGCGTAACCCTCGTGTTCACTCTTTCCAAGTAGATCGTAAACATGCACATTTTATAATAACAGCCTTTACCCCAGGGAAAACGAAAAAATGATAAATTTTAATATGAAAATTAATCAAATGCGCCGGCATCAACAGTGTTATTTTCAGTATCAGTGGACATATACAGAGTGACACACTACGCTTTATTTTTAAACTTTTACTATTCGCTTTTCACGATCGTCCATACAAGAAACGCATTGTGTTTCACGCCTTGTGTTTATCATGAAAAGAGGCCTCAGAAAAAGGTTATTTAGTTAAATGGAATCTCGTCTAAGAAAAACAAGTAATTTTTAAACTTAAAAATTTAACACATATATTTAATACAAATAAGGTACCACTTTGACCAAAAACTAGTTTGGGAGTAGCATTTGGGTGTATCGTACTTTCTATATGAATAAAGTGAAAGTATTGAAGCTGCAGAGAAAACCTATATAATGATATTGAAAATAAATCTTTGATCTTAAAATTTCCCTAGATCATTCATTTATGTAACTTGCTTCAAAGTTAATACACTATCTTAATAACGAAAAAAACCAAAGCGGTATTTTATACTTTACGAACGCGTGCTACAACTAACGATAAAGTAGAATTTTTATTAATTTTAAATGAACAAAGAAAGCAAATCTCGTTATCAGCATGCGGATGAAAAGTAATAAACGACAGCGGGTGACATACCAGCAACTGAAGTCACACCGTAATTGATAGCAATAACTACCGTCTTCGAGAACAAAGACCTGTTACTGCCTCCATTACGACTCATACCCCAATTCATCATCCTCATTCATGCTTCGTGACCTGAGGATCAACTCAAATAATGTTAAAATCAGTCTCACTGTATTGCCATTGAAAAATTCTATGATACGGCTATCATCAATTCGAGAGACCGATTTTAACAAGTAAACAAGCAACTCGCCGCGTCTAGCGACAAAAGGATGGCAGGAAATTGCGGATTCTGAAGGGGTAAAAAGATAGAAATGTTTGTCCTCTTGATAACTTTCATATAGTAACATTTTTTCAGTTATTATTGTTTAATAAACTTATATTGTTGGCATTAATAAATTTGAAAGAAAAGGGTATGTATTAATTTGTTATTGGTGTAAAAATATGTCTATTAAATACTTCAATTATTAAATTTATTTTAAACAAATATCAATATACAAATGTTAGAAAACAAATAAGACAAAAAGATATTTTTCAGAAAAATAAAATAAAAAATTTTGATTTTTATTACATCAATTTACGCAAACAATGAAACTTTATTAAATTATTATCATTTTCAATTTATTTTAATATTATTTGTATAGCAATTATCGTGCACGTATTTCGATTCGATGTATTACGTAAGTAATACTATTGTCAAGACCTTTTATTATTTAGCTCTTCCTCTGCTACGCTTATGACAATATATGAGAAACTTTAAAGGGCCTCTAATATTGTTTTTATTTAATTCATAGTCATGTTGGCCTTTAAGGCTACTCTTTTATTTATGCATAGCTATGTGGTGGGAGTAAATGACTGTTGTTTGTGCTTATTAGTAAGATGAAATCTTTCTGGTTTGTGAAACCGGTTATGCATGTGTATATACATTGAACAGAATAAATACCACGCTATCCTACCGGCCAGAAAAAAAGAACGAATAAAAAAAGAAAGAAATTTTGGAATAAACAGCTTGAGGAAAAAATTGATAAATGAATCAACACTAGGGTAAGTGTGCCAGTTATTGTGCCCCCCAAAGCAGACGACAAGTTTCAGTTACTGGACATTTTAAAATCCAATAACTGGTGAGGGCACAGTAACTGGTACACTTACCCTAAATTTAAAGCCAAAAGTTTCGATAGTATTTAAAGCTTGTTTATTTCGTTATTTTTTGTATAAACTTTTACGAAGTTTCGCAAAATCAATGCAAAATAAAATTATTATGAAATTTTGTAATTTCAACTTTAAATTCAAATCTAAACTCTAATATAATATAGATAACTTATTTGAACTAAACGCACGTGTAAACTTTTAGCCACGCAATTATCATCGCGCGCTCAGGTATAGAAAAATAGCCGAGAAAAGTCTCGCCCGCTCACATGTTTGAGGTCCAGAGTCTCACAAAAATCCGGCCTATACCTACGCATAGTAAGAAGAAAAAATTTATACGGAAGAAAAAGGTAGCTCTGACTGCGACAGTAAGAGGCCAAGATCTTTGTTTACGGTATACGATGCAGGCGGAACGCGCACGAGTGGCAGCCTGGAGGCCTGCACAAAATGTGAAAAGAAAGTCGAGACAAGGGAAGGTTTCCACGGACGTAGCGGGAATGCTAGACCCCAACAATGGGGTGCGATGGGTTAGCGATATATATGTGCGTGCAGCGCCCGTTGATAACCAACAGCCAGAGTCTGCTTAGGACTATACACGCGCATTGTTTACTCTGCCATTAAAGGCACGGATAGGCTTTTAAACTGGAATTTTTCCTTAAGACAAACAAAAATTCATTTTCGTTTCCTTCGTGAAATTCGTTCTTACGACGTTCTTACTCTTCGTTAAATACGACGATAACTACAGTATTGCAATGTTTAAATTTTTCTTAATATATGTGATATTATTATTATAATTCTTATTATATTCTTATTATAATTCTTAATTTCAAGCCTTTATATTGAGTAACATTAATTTAAAACTTCAATTTTTTCAAATGATTCATAAATAGATTTAATGGCAAAGGAATGTATTAATAAAGAATCTTTAATTTTCATTAATTATAAAAGTGCTCTGAGACTGAAACCAGGAAGGATTTAATATTGCGTAACCTAAAAAGTTGAATTTTATATTATTTTATTTCACATCCATATTATATATTCATCCTCAAATTCAAACGCTCTCCTATACAACCATTATTTCTAATATATTTTAATTTCATCTACGTATCTTAGCTTTAATTTTGGGGAAATCTTTCTTAAGTTTCTTAAATAATTTTTAATAGTTCATGAAATTCCAAATCATATATATTAGTCATGATTAAACATACATAAATAATGGAATAATTAATTTATTTTCAGTTAAAAAATAATTTTGATCTTCAACATGAATCCCTACGAATTCATTGTCACGTTATATCCAAAAAATAAGATATTGAATTCTTGTGTTGATTTTTAATGCCAATAATTAATTGTCTCACACCAAAACTTTAATTACACATTCCTTAAAAGTAAAAGAAAAATTGATTTAAAATAATAGCATAATTTTAATTTAAAATCAATTTAATGTTGACAACTTCAAGTATATATTTTTACGACGTTGTATTTACTTCAACTTTCCTCAAATTAACAAAGCTTATTCCTAATTATTTCTTATCCTAATTATATTTATGTATATCAAAAATAAAAGAAAAAGCTTACAAAAAACTTCCTAGGCAACAAATATAACATATTAAATTAAAATTAGAAACAACCGTATCGCGTTATAGAAAATATCCAAATTTTTCCTTTCCAATATCTCAAAAACTAACCTTCGAATTTTAATGAAATTTGACTCACTAGGAGAAGGCGAGGGGTCCGAATACGTATTTTCTTAAAACGGTCACCATTTAACTCTGGAGAGTGTTAAATATCATTTTAAAAATAGAAAATAAAACTAAACAAAATGAGCTTTCATTTGCCGTTTTAAAAATTAAAAAGAATGATTCCTCCTAAAGTTATGAAATCAAATTCTATCGGCCTGGTGAGTAGTAAGATCAAATTTTTCAGCCTAGCACCGAAAAGTACTATTTCACTATTACAAAGCCTTTGTGAGGAAACAAAAAAGAATTTAATTAATAAAACATCAAGGTAACTTGTGGTATTTAATTATTACGATAAAAATTTCATTAAAACCAAAATTTATAATATTTTCAATTCATGGTTCGTTCATACTGTTTTTTCTGAATTTTTAATTTAATCAAAAATTCTGGTATATGTACAATTATACAAAAATTTTCCCCAAATTCGGTTCCAAAAATAATGAAAAAAAAAATTGACCTCTGCAATAAATTAGTGCTTGTTCAATAGGTCATGCAATAAATGAAAAAAAATGTTTCTTGTGATGTGGGAATTCTAGACATTTACAAATCGTGAAAAATGACAAAAAATGAGCGATTTTTTTGCTAATTTACGTAACAAGTGGATGTTTGTACGTCAATGCGCGCGCCCTGTATATCGTCTACTTTGACTTCACATGCGTTTAAAATAAATAACGCGTTACATTCGATTTGAGATTTATCGTGTTGGTTCTTTTATAAATGGATTCTTAAGATTTCCATAATTGCTTGTCATTTTCCGCGTTATCATTTTGCATTGCATGTAACTCTGGCCAGGATCTTTCGACTTAACAAATGTTAGCTTAAATTAAAGCTCTTTTCTTCTACTTAAATTTTCTTCTTGTGAAAATTTTTGTCGAGACTTTGGGAGCTTAATATTAGTTAACCATCAGTGCGTACCATTTTTCCGATGTTTAATTTATAGAAGAAAATTGATGTACTGTTAAAACAGTGTCACAGACCTTCTTTCTATTTTAAAAACTTTTTTCATCTATTTTATGACTTATAGAATCAGAAAAATTTTACTGCATTGGTATGCTTTAACTTTTTTTTCATTGTTTCTATCCGAGTTAGAGAAAATTTTTTGTAGAATTGCATATGAAGACTCATATAACAACACATATAAAATCGTGATTTTTGAGAATATAACCTGAACTTACTTAAGTCCATGATATACATCAAATAATTTGAATCATTCCATCAGATGTGTGTCCATCTGGTATATATCACAGAAGTAAATAAATAAGAATTAATGAATCAAGTATATTACCTGGTTTTATTGCCTGTAAATTAATCGGGTCACACTTTTATTTTGAACAGTACTTGTTTCTTCTATCAGCCTAACGTGACAAAGTAAATTTAACCAATTAAATTAATTAATTTATTGTTGATGGAACTAGATGATATCATAATTACACGATTGCTGTTCCAAAAAAAGAAAACAAATAGACCGCGAAGTCAACTCACCAGCTTATTGTTCGACGTGCCATTAAAAACATATACAATTATGCATTTTAACCTTCTTATGAATCAACGGTTGTGGATTTTAGATCTGTTTAATAGATGAACCTTGGCAACAAAAACGGTATAGACGATTGTTTCATTATTCTTCTGCTGGAGGTTTTTTAATTGTTATTTATTAGGTGACTT
Source organism: Torymus flavipes (assembly GCA_030522905.1). Lineage (NCBI taxonomy): Eukaryota > Metazoa > Arthropoda > Insecta > Hymenoptera > Torymidae > Torymus > Torymus flavipes. The sequence goes on along the minus strand of JAPYZO010006340.1, from coordinate 8,519 downwards.
AAAAATTTCAGTACTCTGATATTTATTAAACACTGCTGAGCTGCTATTGCAGTTCTAGCTCGGCACAGTCGTTCAAAAAATTCCAGCTGTTATTGCTTTATCTAATAGTTTTTTGTTCTTTTCAAAGACATGTGTTTGAATTATAATGTACGGGAAAACGTTAAGGTACTTTTAATTACAGGGAACATTTTCGTTACAGTTAACTATTCTAGAGTAAGGGATAGAGTAAATCCCCAATTTAATTTACATTACTTATTTTCTTAATGCAATATTAAACACGGTTAATCATTAAAAAATATTATCGCTTTAAAATTAAAACTTAATTCAAAAGTTATTATAATAAATTATAAGAATTTAATTTTAACCATCCGAAGTGATCCTAGTAGAAAATAGATCAACTTTGTTGGTCAACATGTTAATCAAATGGAAGCATTTCTTCTTAAGATTAACATCGAAATTTAATTAAAACTATTTAAAACTATCACTATATTTTAAAGCATCTGCAATATAATATTTCCCCATGTATAAATAGTTGTGCATTGTTGACAATTCCAACATAATCATGGTGTGATGTTTTTAATTTAAAAATTGGCCAACGGTTCGTCAACCCTCGCTTCGCTCGGGCACTAACAGTCACACGAGAAGAAAATCAAATTTTCGCACTAGTATCGAAATGTACTATAACATAACACTAGTTTTAAAGTAATAGTAGCCTTTATCATTTTATTTTGCGTTTTCAATAAACAAAATTCATCTCTACTTGTGAAGAAGAAACAGCTTGCTATTGTTATTTTTGAAACTGTATATATAAAGTCAGAAATGATGGCATAAAATAGTATCTTTTAAAGTAATCATCATATTATTTTTTTTCTCATATTAATTTTGATTATCTTACTTTAGATAATAGAAACAAATATATACTAACTTTTTGCATAATGCAAAGATGCTTATTGCAATTTTTGTATGATGCAAGTTACAAAAAATAAAACTTAACTCTTTCTAATACTCATACAAATATATTTCATAATATGATTTATTGTTTATGCTGTTTATTCATAAAGTTAAGTAAATTGATTAACGTTTCTTGGTCATATCAAATTTTCTACTTTCCGGCATCTAAATTAATACACAATTATATCTTTTTATCAAAAATAAAATTTACTAAGTAATTAATTAAAACAATAAATGAAAATGTGAAAAAATGATATACAAGGTGGCTATATATTATGTCAGAAACTATTATGCTATAACACACGCATGTCGATGCTTTCGCAGAGCTCAAACATTTCAGAACTATTTCAAGGACGACGCATATATAGCGGCCAATAAAAATAGAGAAAGAAGTGTAGGGACCGATTATAAATTTGCAAAGATGTTAAGCGCCGGGAAGAATTAACTTGGCAACGCCCATCTATAATTGTCAGTCATACATGTATCTTAAGATATTTCTGCGGTACAGAAAATAAAAACATACTTTCGCTTCGAGATCAACACTATGTCAGCGATTATTTGTGCATTTAGAACATGTACATCACACATACGAAACGCAAGAGAAAAGCTAGCACTTTGGCATAATAATAATAAGAATATATATGTGTGCTACCTCCAGAGGAGACTATGAATTAGATCTTGTAGTTTGAATCACGTGCAAGGCGGCCCTGAAAGAGAAGAGCGTAGTTCGCGTGATGGTCACATTTTGTGAAGAATTTCAACATCTTACATCTAAATATATTTCATAACAATATCTAATAATATTATGAAAATATAAAGCAGTTTATTGGTCTTATTGATAAATTTAATGAGTTATTGAGTTTATCAATAGGCTACTCATGTGCCAAAGTTTTCCAATAACACTATGAATGTCCTCATTGATTGCATAAATGAATACTGAAATGAATTCATGATTTCAAAGTAATTAATAATTAATGGTTTAGAAGACAAAAAGGGTGTATTTTTTCAAATCAAGTATAGGTTTTCAATTCTTAGAACTTCAAACAAGAATGTAATCCAATAAGAATTTAATCATAAATATTCACAACGATTGAATCGTGTTTACAACTGCTTGTATTATCTGAAATTCAATAGTTATTATTAAAGTTCACAAATGAATATTTTTGTCCACAAAATGTACTGTGAAAAATTTATATTCCACTATGTTTAAATTCGAAGATGAAGATAGACGGATAATGACAATAATAATTACTTGATACGAAACAATGTATAATTGAAAATTGTATTTTTTTTTTATGGAGACATTTGACCTTTCTTGTATCTGACACATAAATTTTAAAGAAATACGATCCAATTAGTGGTATATACGAATTGCAATATTCCGATTAATCACACGACTTAGCAATAACGATTCTTCACACAACATAATTCATTTCTAAATATATTTTTGCCGTATCAAATGCTGAGTTTCGCATAGAAAACTCGCATAGAATATGAAAATATTAATCCGGATAAGTGCAATCCACTGCAATACGTATCCTCACACCGCTCTTTCATACACTCAGAAAAAATTCCACAACTGCATAATGGCTGAAATATCAAAAGAATCACGCGATTTCTTTCAATTGATCATGATGGATATAAAACGGCGTGTTCCGAACGGACGCAATGTATATATTTCTAAGTATAGACCTCGCGAATGACAATCTCCATTAGAATATCGCAGAATTCGTAGACATGTTCTTGGGCAAGCAATCCTGCACACGTTTGGAGGTGTCGCTAACTGTCATTGATTTGGTAATAATGAGATGCGCGCTTTGAGTATCTAATGCGCTAACGCGTATATCTCTGCAAGAGCTGTATGATTCACTCGTATCTCCGCACGTGGATTTGTAACTAGATGCATGCCAAACAACGCATGCTTTGCTTCTCTTTCCTTGGATTCATGTTAGCGTCAAATGGTACATAGAGGCGCGCCAAGAGCCTCTAGAAATGAGAACTATTTTATTGAGAATTAAGAATGACAAATACTGAGGCGTGTTAAAGTCTTATAATTCGTTAATAGAATGTCCATAGAATTTCGTTTGACGAAGTATCAAATAATTTAAAAGTATAGAAATCAATTCATTCCATATTTTATTTATCAATTTCAATATGGCTCAATGGATGAGTTTTTGGTATAAATTTATCTGAAAGGTAAAAAAAAGGTATCAATGAGAAAAATTCATCATACTGTAAAGTATTAATCTTTGTAATCTCCAAAATAAATAATCACAGAAACTGTAGCAAACTGCAAGAAATGTCATGATTCAAATCGTTCTCAAGTTATTATGAGTGTACATATGTACTATACACATATATTTTGAAAGAATTTATGGTTTTTTGCGTTAACATACTTAGAAAAGTTTTTAATTTGTTTCTTTACTTCAAAGCTACATCTTTGAGGAACCGATATAATCGTCGAAAAATTTGTTATCATCTATTTTTACTAAAATGCCAAAAACTGGTTTGAAATTATTTTATTTGTTTCTATGTGGTACAATTGTTAAAGTAAATTTGATAGTATATACAATGAATCATGTTGTACGAAAGAACGAAAGGGCGTTTGTTTGAAAGATAATCTCGGAAATCCATTGGCAATCGGCAAAATATCTAATATTTTGAAAAACAAAGCTCTACAAGCATTTTAATAAGAAAGGATCCGTCACTTTTCTAAATCAGATAAGATATAGTTCTGTGCAAACAAAAGTTAGTCAAGCATGATGTGTACCAAGCGGATTATATTGTGATAAATAAATATGAAACGATACGTAATTAATTTTCTATGTGAAAGATAACTAAAAAAATAAAATTGATATTAACCGCGTATGTATATAATTTTAAAAAATTCAAAAATATACTGTGTACTTGTACTTATTCAAATTGGACAAAAAATATTTTACTTTCTTTTAACACGTGATAAGAAAGATTAGAAACAAGTCTAATGTATACAAAATGTTATGTTGCATACACCTATTTTTTCACCTTATAAAATTGAACAAATTGAAGCCACAAAATTCGCAGTAAATACCCTCTTCAGTTGACATAAACAAAGACTGCTTACGTTCGACTGCAATTATCTTTTGAAGTATGACACACACGACAATAGATTGATAAACCAGAAAAACGAAGTTTGTTTTCGCGAAGTCAATAACCGTATACTTACTGGGAACTTGCCCCCTCAACATATAGCTTCTGCCGTCGCCTACGTGTTCTCTCGCCAACCAGTGGCTGACAGTCTGAAAACTAGGTTCGCGCATTGGGATTCGGGTGGCAGAGGCTCCGAACGGGTCGCGCGAGGTATCTGCGAGGACGCGCTCACAGTGGGAATGCCCACGACAGCCGCATGGACGAGCGAAGAATCCAGCCGACACTGAGATTAGATACGCATTATCTGTTTAAGCTGCGGCCACGGTGAGCGAGACGGAGCAGCCGAGCGAGCGGGGCCATCATCGTCGTTCGCCGAGGAGTAGGAGAATATAGAGAGCAAGAGAGAGAGAGAGAGAGAAAAGGCGGAGAAGCGAGAGGGCGCACGTCTGTGAGTGGGCCTGTCGTTGTGCATGCTCGTATACGTCGGGCGGCCGAGCAGCGGGGCGCACATGCTGAGGAGACGCAGAGCGCGGATAACAGCAGCGGAGGCAGCAGCAGCAGAGAGGAGAGAGCAGCAGCGGAGCAGCCGCAGTCATGAGGCCCTGGACGAGGAGGACGATCGTGATCAGCAGCGTCGGCCTCTCCCTCATACTCCTCGGTGCAGCCGTCTACCTACTGCGACACGTCTTATTCCATGCCATCATACACAGCGTAAGTAGCGGGCTTATCATTCTCTCCTCCGCATTCAAACTATACTTCAACCCTTTTTAACGATCTCGTATGAATATTAAAATATTTTAGTCTCATTAATTAATGCACACAATTAATAGCAATTTTTACTTTAATATCTAGAAATCTAGACGAGCAAATGCGAGTTTTGGCTGCGGCGAACATGATACTGTTGCTTTCTCTTATAGAGTCGGAACCTTATCAAGAAAACAATAATACGCTGCTGCGACTTACCATTCATGCTATTGTTATGAAATTTTACGTATTATTTGATTATTTCATTTCAATGCAAGAATTTCTTTTCATATAGTAATAATATGATTAGGAGATCTAATGTTTAACAACTCCCTTAGAAAAGCTTTAATAAACTTTATTCATTTAATAATTTTCCACGCTATTCTAAAATATTTTCTAATCCAAATAAAAAAATGAGTAGATAATTTTATAATAAACGAAGCAAATCTGGTTTAGAAAGATAAGTAAGGAAGTTATTTAGTACGATAACAGAATAAGTTTTACTATTTTAAGAATTACATTGTAAAAATGTAAAAGCTTTTTATTTAAAATTGCTTGAAATGCGGTTCCGCTACGTATTCTTTAATACGACACAATAATATTTTATATTCGTGAAAAAACCAGAGAATCCATTAAATAAATTATTAAAAAAAAAAATGAAAAAGAAGTTTACATCATTTATTTAAAATTAAAAATTTTATGCACATTCTTTTGTAAAGATTTTTCATAAAAAAAAATTGTTAAAAGGTTTTATTTTCATATGAAATATTTGGAATTTCATTTACATTGACAATTGCTCTAGCTCTTTATAAAATAATTATCACTCTTGAAAGTTATTTTGATACTGTAGTGCAGCAGACAACAATTATGAAAAATATTTCTGATATAAACTGTTACTTGGTTATTAACCTCACTAATCATTTGAACAACTTTATAGGCATTTACACTATCGCCAAACTCGAGGACGTTTGAAGTGTGGAAAGATACAAATAGTTTACCGACGAATTTGGATATATACCTTTTCAATTGGACGAATCCACACGAACTGTTAGACCCAACGAAGAAACCAAATCTAGTTCAGTTAGGACCATATAGTTTCAGGTAAAAATTTTTTATGAATATAATTTACAAACAAAAAATACTTTAATAAAAGTAAATTTTAAAAATTCATATATGATCATATGAAAAAATATCTATTTATAATATCAATAATGTAACCACATATTTTAAACTAGATGATCAAAATATTTAATATATCATGCTTTTATTGTAATTTTATATTTTGGTCTTGTAGTAGAATAAACTGCAAATAAATAGGTCGGTCACTGTTCCGTAATCACTTTTTCGCTAGTTCTAACCAGTCCGAAAATATGGGTGAACATATTATTGATTCGCTAATGAGAGTACAAAATTGATAGAACCTACATTTGCATCAAGATTTCAGTACTACAAAAATAAAATCATTCTTGTTATTTCACACTGTATTTTAAATTTTTTTAAAACTTCAAATAACACTTTTTATACACTATTCTGATATATATAAACAAAGACTATGAAAAGAGAAGCAAAAAGTGTAACACATGATAAAAAAATAGAACTGATAAAAAACACGAGATACTTATAGTGATGTGTTGTTCACCGCGCCATAGCTAAATACGATATTCGAAGGCCGCGATGCACGCGGAACTTGTAAGAGTGTGTGCATCCGATAGTGCGAAATTAGAGACGTACCATAATACATGTTCGTGTGACCATTAATGAACTCTCTTGTCGTCTGCTAACTTCATCAAGAACGTCCAACTGTCGTTAAAAGTTTAAGTAAGCATCAGGGTCAAAAAGAATCATTGCAAAAGCTCTTCATGAACTTTCTTCTTTTACTGGCTAAATTTTTAATAGTCAGAAATGTTTGTATGTACACGTATTTTTTAAATGAAAACTACATTTTCATCATTAATTCATAAACCACAATAAAAATTGTTCGGATTTTTGTAAATTTTTCTCTAAAGAATAATTAGTATATGACTGATTATGCTTATACCGATTCTCGATAAAAATATCTTAATATCACGATCATTTTTCTTTGATCAGCACTGATCCTGAACGATATTATTATATACATCGTTAAGAAGGCACATGTCAGTGGATGTGCTTTTTTGCAATTTAATATTCCAATATAATCTCTTATAGACCTCCGACATCGCGTAAATAAAAATAGACGGATTACATCTGTGGTTTGTAGCGATACCACAATGCCTCAACAGTATTGAAAGCGCATCTTCTACTGATTCATAAGTGATATTAGCAAAAAAAGATCCATGCACGTAAACAAGGATATTTTACATTTTAAAAACGCCATATACGTGGATGAGCAACAATTACATAAGAGGAATAAGGAAAAAACTGAATTCAACTTAGGTTTCCTTTACGAAATAAAGAAAAGAAAAAAATATTGGTCTGTTATAAACTGAGATATATCTGAATATATTCCAACAAATTCTTTTAATACTTGTTTAATTAATTTATAAATTATAGTATTAAGTATTGGCCATACTGTGAGACAGTCACTTTTTTATTTTACGTCATGTTTATGATGTTAACACAATTTCACTGAAAATTCATATAAGCTATAGTGGTATGAATAAAATTTCAATTTCTCTTAATATTTATTACTCGTGTGTTAAAAAAATTTTATTCAAAAGTCGATTGTCCACAAGTTTATAACTGTAATAAATGTCTAAAAGACTAAAAAAATATAAGCTTGGTCGGGCGGTCTTGCGTTTGATAGAGCTATGCGTCGTTAATTACTCGCGTTTTGGGCTCTCTAATGTAAGTTAGTCGACGATAGTTCGGGGGGTCTCGTCTTTTAAACAAGCGTTAATAATGCACAGTTCGTAACAGCAAGGAAAGAGACGTTTAACCCCGCTGTATTGACATCTTGATGAGCAATAAGACAATTCAGTTCTCCGGGGGCTGCTACGCGTGTGCGTCGCGTGCGTCGGCTGCAGACGCGTAGGCGGCTAACTGGTGGAACTCTATGGAATAATTGCCTGATTAATTGGTTTTTCGCCCCGGCTTATTACAGGGCCATGCGACACGCTGTACGCGTGCTTTCGATCTTTAAATTTGTTAAGTGCTTTTAAGGGTACATGCGCTATAAATAGCATCGGCATTTTTCGTCATCATACCGAGTCAATTTTACGTGTAATGTCTTAATATTAAATTATATTTTAAAAATCAACATTAGTATTAGACAAATAGTATATTACGTATTTTTATATGAGATATATATAAGATTATAACTTCATTTCATAGCCTATGAAAATTGAATGTACATAACACAATAGAGATCAATGGGAACTGAGTAAAAAATATTTATTATAAAATAACTGGGACATAATTTTCTTTAGTTTTATATGATTTAAATTTGTATTTATCATATTATGCAAAGTTATAATAATGTATCTACGGGCAAAGACACTAGTAAACATTAGTTAAATATCTTTTATAGCTTAAATCCCAGATCATAAACGAAAAATTATACCCACCACGAGAAAAGATTGGCCAGCCCACATCTCGTGTTTCCCACCCTAATCTTCGGTTTGGGTGTCAATTTACACGAGCTGTGGACTGTCCAAGTTTTTTCCTCCATAGGTGCGTAATATACTTTTTTAATTTTACTAATTATTATTAAAATT
>JAPYZO010006339.1:0-13480 GCA_030522905.1 Torymus flavipes | reverse complement strand
ACCACATCTCATTCTAATCTACTTAAAAACTGTATTACGCAAGGGAAGCAACAATCTCTTATCGCAAGGATTAATTTCAAAGCGTCGTGGTTGCGATGACAAATGATACAGAAAACTGTATAGTGAATTCTTATTTCAGGTTATCGGCGGCTCGAGCGTGTTGAACACGATGCTGTACATCCGCGGCAACCGGCGCGACTTTGACCAATGGGAGAGTTTCGGCAACCCCGGCTGGGGCTACGACGACGTGCTTCATTACTTCAAGAAGTCAGAGGACCAGAGGAATCCCTACTTGGCGAGGGACAAGAAACATCATCAGACAGGTCAGTTTTTTGATTATTAAAAGCTCGTTAATCGTTACTCTTCCCGTAATGAAATAAGCATAACGATTTCAATTATTCGTTTATTAATCGGTTGTAGGGATCTTTCATTTCGCGAGATTGTAGCTTTGCGCGCGTGGAAAGTTAGAACCATTTAAACGGTGTTCTCTATGTCAGACCTAATGGTTTACTCGAGGCTGTTGCACAAACAGATGCTTTGATAAGGATTTTCCGCGGTAGTTTAAATGCGTTTGCTTAAATTATCGCACTGTAAAATTCTCTATGAGATTTATTGAGTGTTTCCAAAACTACCGTCGACGATTTTCCCACAAACGTTGTCCATTTTAATTCTAAAGGAAAACCTTATAGTACCTTAGTTTTTCGCATATTAAAACTGCGATAAATAATTAATGTAAAGCAATTGATCAATTTTTAGTTCGAGTTTACAATTTTCCTTTGATTTTTTATTTTTAAAGCTGCAGTTTTAACATGAAAAACTAACTTTTGTCAGGTACTGTACTACCTATACAACCTTAACCTAACCATCATCGCTTCATTATCCATTCAAATCCCACGCTAAATAGCAGCACCGTTACACAATAAAATCCGCTCGCAACCTCGCGGGAACGTCGACGCGCGCGCGATTAATCGTCCCGGAGGCGGGCTGAAAAATTCGCGCGCCGATAGAAAGCGCCGGCGACTCACCGCGGCGGCTTGCGACACAAGCGCCGAGCGTTAACGAGGCGAGAGACACACGGCTGCGCCTCACATGTACACGCGGAAATCGCGAGGCGCCGACGACAAGCATAGGTTATGGGTTGCACAGCGTGACACCCGGACACGGCTATATGAAGAATGGTTGATGATGCACCGAGCGAGTGCGTCACGGTCGACGCTCGGGTAAAGTATGATGGGTTTGTAGAGAGGAGATGGGGATATATGCGGGGGTTTAATTATAGCGAAAATACTGCGGTGTTGGCGAAAGTATAGTGGGTATAATAATGTTGGCTGAGGGCGTACATTTTTGAGGAAAGGGGGGGAGTCTTGAGATTTTGTGAAGGAAAGAAAAATGTGGGGGTGAAGTTTGTTTCTGGAGATTTCGGGTTTAGCAAAATAAAAGGCTTTACAATTTACAGTATAGTTACTTATGAATGATGCATTGTTGGAAATTGATTTGATAACTGGAGTAAAATTTTATTGCCAATAAAAGTAAACATTAAAAGGCACGAGGTACATTGAAATAAATATAGAGTTAACTTTTAACGAGGCAATTAATTATATCCGTACCCTTGAGTCTTGACAATTTATTAAAAAATATTGATTTTTAATAATAGGCATTAAGATGCTCACTAACAGGATATTATTGTGTTCTAATAATATATCGTTAATTTGTGATAGTTTTCCGATAAACATGTATTCTCTAAATTTTTCCCACGGCGCGTCCATAACGTATATTAGAATTTCAAATAGCCGTATATCACGTAACTTATAATGAAAATTTCTCAATACCCGCGATTGGGCCTCTTTTTCACGTTTAATCGAATCCATTTGATACACTTAAAACAGGTTGAAAATGGGGAAGGCGCACATTTGTAGTGTTGTCGACCTTCGTTACGTTCTATTGTTTGGAAAACGATGCGAGCAGGGTTGGCAAACTGAGAGACAAATGGGGAACGATGGATCGGAAGCATTCACGCGATAATTCGATCGAGTATTTATGAGATTTCGGGTTCTGATCCTGATGTGTTTTATTAATAGTCGCGCGCTTTCCAGCTTCCGCTATTGGCGTACCGACTAACCTGCCAAATCAGGAGGATTGAACGTAATTTATAGGTATTTATTGATTGGGACTTGGTGAGATTAATGATTGAGCGGCAGACATTCATTAATTACGTATAAATTAATCAAGTCATGCTGTAACTTTGTTAAACAAAGTATTATTCTCCAAAGTTTTCACCGGCCTAAGTGGTACCACGTTATTTAAAAGTCGCGGAACCTGCGCTAACACGATTACAATTATTAACTTATGTAAATCTCGCATATGCTCTTAAAGTTCATTGCATCGGTTATTTTCAGTGAAAGCGTTTTCCTTATTTCGCGAGAAAGCTTTGTAGTTTGCTCTAACGCCAATCGTTTATCTGCTACTATAACGCCACATTGTAAACAAAACCTTGCGAAACGTTAAACATTATACCCAATCCTAACTCTAATCTCAAAAAAATGTCGAAATATCTCATTAACCAAGCCGAAATTTTTAATCGCATGTATAAATTTTCCCTTAATAAACCGTGTCCAAACGCCGCGCAGCATTCTACAACTAAACTCTCCTCGAACACTCAAAACAAAAAGACTAGACACATGGCCTCCAATTCCAGGAAAAACCTGATCGATCAAAGTAGAGAACAGACACGTGTCGCCGCGATCTCGAGGTTTAATAAAGCGCGCGAAAAAGTACAGCCCTCGAAACGTATACTTTTCGCGTGTAATACACAGAGCCAACGAGAACGTGCGCATATACACGCGTTATATATGTGCTCCGCAATTTTTCCATTATGAAATTGCTACTTTCCTACGTCATCCCCACCACCCTACACACACACACGGTCGCTCGCATTCACGCGAGCTGCAGCGTGCGGATTTAGCAAGCGCGCACTCGCGTACACATCATTGACGCAATTATACAGACGGCGGCGGGGAGGAAAACCCGCGAGCTCTCTCGTTCACTGGGTCAAATTATGTCAGGTAAAAAATCAGATGCCGATCGACCGGTTTTACGCGCTCAGGTTGCAATATACCAGTCTCTATACCTCCTCTCTAAGCACACGCGCCAGCGGATTAATGTCGAACGATCCGCACGTGAGGTCACGCGTGCGAGAGCGTGTTTAATATATATTATACACGCGTACGTGTGTGTGTACGTCTGGGAGAGCATATTGTAAGGTTTCGTCGGGAGAGCTGCGATGTTGCGAATTTCTGCGGAGCAAGGAGAGAAGTTAACATAAGAGTTCGGTCGATGCGCCGGGGGGGCTTATAATCGATAGGTCGCGCGGAGCCAATCACCTGGGAGAGGGCGAGCATGTAGTGTATGTACACGGTCTGGGAATGCGCGGCCGCGGCGACGCAAGGACGACTCGGAGGCGTTTTTTTTCGCGCTGACAAGGGGTTTTTAATTTAATTTTTACGCGGAGTATAGTAGAGCTATTAGTACTGTGCGATGCTATCTGGTGAATAGTGAGGGTATAGGTATTTTGAGAATTTCGAATTTGTGAATGCTTGATTGTTTTTGAAATCAATCAATGGGCTGCTAAATTGTGCAGGTTTCGCAACTAAAAGTTATTTCATCCTGAACATTGGAAGTTGTGAAACGCTCGATTATTTTGACCCGGTGTATGAATAAAAATTGACATACCGGTCGAGCGACATTTATAAATATTTCACATTTTATTTACTCAATCTTAACCAGGGTTTCCCCTATTTCCCCACGGGTGAAATTGAAAAAGTATCGAGAGCGGTTTAGTTGTCGGTCGCTAGTGGGCATTGGAGAGGAACAATATTGGACTAACAATGTGGGATTTATGTTTCGTCAAATAACAGCTTGGTGTTTACGGAAATGAATATTTAGGGCAAATCAATATATGCTTTCTATATTCTAACGCGATGTTTTGTGTTGAACTTGCAGCAATTTATTAGCTCAATTGTTTTACTTTAAATATATGTATAAAGAAGCGTTAAAGTATTTGTGTGTTGCCAGGTTATATTAAGAAATAGAACATAAATGGAAACTTTCCACGCACAGTACTTTTGTTTTTTTGCTATAGTGTTCTTCGCATATCTCAACCATCTTCACACGCAAAGCTATTAGTTTCGTTGTACCAACATGACACACTTAAATTAATGAAGATTATTATCGATCCTTTAAGTTAATGAGTTAGCTTTTTGCCATTTCACGTAATTAGATGCCATTACCGCTATATTGAATTTTGCATTATCAAGTTGCTTGACATTTCAAGCAAAAACATTTTCGATTTATTCATAAAAAAAAATTAAACATCGATTTTCATTCCCATCATTTAATTTGCCTATTCCATTGCATTTGTATAGTCAACCCTCATATAAAAACCACCTTACTAATGAATAATAGAACCAGAAAATTATATAAATCTTCGAAGGTCCTCGTTATAATATATGCATATGTAACAGTTTTTTTACATGAACCACATGATCAACATTACTATATCACACAGGTGGATACCTCACGATCCAGGACGCCCCTTACAACACACCCCTCGGGGTGGCCTTCCTGCAGGCCGGCGAGGAGATGGGCTACGAGATCTTGGACGTGAATGGCGCCCAACAGACGGGTTTCGCCCTCTACCAGTACACGATGCGTCGGGCCACGCGCTGCAGCGCCGCCAAGGCTTTCATCAGGCCGGTCAGCTTGCGGCCCAACTTACATCTGGCCCTTTGGACACATGTCACTCGCATCCTCATTGACCCGAAGACCAGACGAGCCTACGGCGTCGAATACATACGAGAGGGCAAACGCCAGGTCGTTTACGCGAGGAAGGAGGTTATACTGTCGGCGGGTGCCATCAATTCGCCCCAGTTGCTTATGCTCTCGGGTATCGGGCCCCAACAACATCTGCAAGAAGTGGGCATACCCGTGATTCAGAACTCGCCTGGTGTCGGACAGAATCTCCAGGATCACATTGCCGTCGGCGGTCTGGCTTTTCTGATCGACTATCCGATCAGTATCGTGATGAATCGATTGGTCAACGTTAATTCGGCACTCAGGTGAAATTTTGCGTTTTAATGTTGCGAGTTGAGTTTGAATGTGATTAGAATACAGGTTGTTCCGGTTACTCAGGAATATTCAAATTACGAGAAAATAGTTCGAGCATCATTTATTATCTTCCAATTCAAAGAGTTTATTATAGCCTTTATGATTGGTATTTATTTAAAAAAAAGCAATGATCAGCAGCTTACCAGTTTACATTTGGGCATTTTGGATTGGTTGATTCGTTTAGAAAAATCCTTACCTGTAACAAAAAAATAAGATTTGCATTAATATAGAAACACGATGCTTAGATAGAACGAGAACTAAGAATTTATTATAAATATCATTTAATTTTCTGGTAACTAAAAGTAATTTTTGATTTTTTAGGTATGCCATAACCGAGGATGGTCCATTAACCTCGAGTGTGGGTCTTGAAGCAGTAGGCTTCATTACGACAAAGTATGGAAATCAAACGGACGACTGGCCAGATATTGAATTCATGATAACTAGTTCCTCAACTAACTCCGACGGTGGTACCCATGTCAAAAACGCCCACGGTCTCACCGACGAGTTTTACAACGAAGTCTTCGGAAAAATCAACAACCGCGATGTCTTTGGAGTCTTCCCCATGATGTTGCGTCCTAAATCCAGAGGCTTTATCAAACTCAAGTCTAAGAATCCCTTAGACTATCCCCTCATGTACCACAATTATCTAACTCATCCGGACGACGTTAATGTATTACGAGAAGGTGTTAAAGCGGCCATAGCTTTTGGCCAGACGGAGACGATGAGGAAATTCGGCGCTCGCTTCCACAGCAAACCTTTGCCTAACTGCAAGCATCTACCTCACTTCACGGATGAGTATTGGAACTGCGCCATAAGACAGTACACAATGACGATTTATCACATGAGCTGTACTGCGAAAATGGGACCACCTAGCGATCCTATGGCTGTGGTGGACCCTCAGCTTAGAGTTTACGGAGTCAAGGGGCTCAGAGTCATTGATGCATCTATTATGCCGACAATCACCAATGGAAACATCAACGCGCCAGTCATTATGATAGGAGAAAAAGGTTCGGATCTGATCAAGGAACAGTGGATGAAGACAAAGACGAGAACTTATAGAAATGCAACAGTTGCTGGTGCTGCGTGATTTGTGTCATATGTGTGAAATAAGTTTAGTTAGGTGTTTGAACAATTCAGAATAATGGATTTATAGACATTAAGTGATAAACAGGTTACGCAGTTTGTGAAATCTTGTTAATCATTATTTGAATTCATGATGGTAGACATTTGTGTACAGCGTAGGTTAGAGAATTGCCTTTAAAATTGATCGCAAATTTTAATGTACATGTATCTATAATAATAGATTTGAAGTATTCCAGGGTATTTTACTTTTGTACATAAATTAGCTAGCTGGAAATATTGCATTCTAAAAATGTCTTTTTGTCGATTGACGTGTGGCTATATTTATAAACGAATTTTCATCTTTATTTACTATTTGTATCTTGTTAATAATTTTCCGTTAAATTAATTTTTTTTCCAAAATTTTGTGCTCTTGTTTTAATTTTGTTTACTTTTCCGTTTACTTTTGTATAAAAATAGAACATAGTCATGGATATGTGATGGGTATAAGTGATTTTTCAAATAGCAATAAAATCTAAAAATGAAATATGCAACGATGCAAAATGTATGCAAAACAGCCAGAAACAACGTAAAGTATCTTATCAGTGAAATCCCGACCCAACGAGTAAAAGTTAGCCGACTTTCAGCTTGGATCTACAAGATTGTCCTTCTGGCCGTGCATTGGCTTTAAGCCTGATGGAATCTACCTTTCATTTCTCTCCATGAATACACTCGCTAAAGAATTACATAAAGTTTATCAATACCAGATATTGAATAAGTGTTTTAGCGGAAGAAGTTTTGTGGTGCGTTTTTATTTATCTCAAATAATGAAGTAATAATGTAAATTTTGTTATAATGAATGCGTTTTTGTTACGTGCCATTTATAAAGGTATAGATTAATGTATTTAGTTTTTATAGCTGTTGGTAAAAAAGAGGTTAAAATTCATTTTGGTATTTGAAAAAACTGTATTATTCTAAGATGTTTATCAAAATTGTATAAAATATTTCTACTTGATCGGCATAATCATATTCTTTGCGTATATTGTTTACGTTTGTTTTAATTTTAATGCCGATAAAAAAAGGACTCTGTATCGGTTAGATCCTCTTATGATTGTAAATAGTTATGGGGATAAGAAATAGTTTTATTGTTAACTGTAGGTGTCAATCAAAGTTAAATTATCTTTATATAATGTAAAAATAAAAATACTTTATTTTTATACGTATAAATTTGAATGCCAAATCGCAGTGGAAAGTAAGTCACCGAGGTATTCGTTTGTGATACGAATTGCAATTGATAATCAATTGCACATGTTCGTATCATTAAAACAGAAAAAACATTAATTGTAAAATTATGTTGAGTATTAAGAAATAAAAATTCCAGTTTTTAAATTTTTATGCTTTTTATTTACTTGTATACTATTATAATTTAACAAATATGCTTAGGAAATATATATTGTGAAATACAGTGCCATATTTGTACAATGTGCTCCAAGGAAAACTAGTTGTATAATGACAGCGCTGTCATTTTAAAGGAGAATGATTTCTACGTAAACAATTTTGTTGACAACTAATTTGTCAACTATTTATTGTGACAACATTTTGACAACCCCGCTGATATCTATATACATAGAATAGATTTCACTTTGCTTACAATCAGTCGAACAAAGTGCAAACGAGCGTTCGCAACGCATCATAAAAACCAATCGATAGAAGAAACCACCACGTGGGCAAGTCATAATCCAAAACCGCTGAATCATAATGTCCTTACGTAAATATCTTCTTATTATATTATAACACCGAAATGAACCAACGCGTAGTCCGTCAAATTTGCGTACACTCTCGTATATGGTCAAACGCGACCGCCACAGAACTCGCCAACTCGTGTTTCCTCCAACGCGGGCGACTAATCCGATAACTGATCCCCCCGCTCGCAAAACCAACACCGAGATCTAATATACCTGGCCGAGTGGCCTTGATTCGCAAGCAACAGGAGTACCAGTCCGAGTCAAAATGCTAGCTCGCGCAGCGAGCGCACCTCCACATCGGATGAAAGTTAATTTCACCTGTCGTCGTTTGCGCAACGAGCGCCAGCCGGCTATGACGTCAGACGCACTGTGTCTGTATATACATATATATGCGTGCACGTGCACGTATAACACGCGCACCCACGGTCGGTGCGAAATGTCTTCTCCTGCTGGAGATGAAGATGAAGATGATAGGCGAGATAACGAGAGAGTTGTAGAAGCGGTCAGCGCTGTTGCGGTTTTACGCGGGGGTTTTATTTTTTTGTTTTTTAGACTATGCAGATGGCGTGTCTATATATATATGCGGACGTGACGAGCGTGCGAAAAGTGAAAATGCTGCTGCTGCTGCCGTGACAGCTGCGCGTGAATAAGCGATGGCTTCCTAATCGCATTCTTACGGCAGTCGGAAGTTCGGAGAAAAATTGACAGGTAATGAGTTATGGAGAGATGGCCATAAACGCGAAAGTAATTAAATATGGTACCATGTGTGTTGCAATACCGAGGATGGTGATGAATCATGAAGTAATTAGAATTCACCACCAAAAATATGATCATTAAAAGTATTTTCATTATATCATCCTTTGAATTCTCAACATTAAAAATTAAAATCTTATTAAGAGATAATGGTAAAGTAAGACTTTCGTTTTGGCAGTATACTTGCAAACGCAAATTTAACTTTCTATGTCTACTTATATGCAAGCATCATGGATGTTTACTGTTTTTACTTCGCCATAATACCAAAAGTCGACTCTATAAATCCGCGACACAAGCATTTTTCAGTGAACACGGAATCTACTCTTGTAGTAATGAAAGCGCGGTGCGGTCGAGAGACAAAAGTCCGCTTAGAGCACGCGATTGCGCCGCTTTTGACCGAGAAAGCACGAGTCGTGACGCGGAAATAAATTGTTTGATCGCGGATATTTGCATATGGGCGCGAGTAAGGCGAGGAAATTCGGTGTGTTGTGCAATTGAACGATGCATGTCTCGCCTACGAAACTGTTATACCACTTGCGGGGTTCCGGTTTAATTTTGTTGCACCCTTCCGTAGCTGAAGCTTTATGAATCAAATGTTACATTTTAACGTTATAAGCTATTATCAAAGGCGAATTGTAGTTATGCTTTGAATCAACTTAAGTAAACGTGGTTATATACGTTACAAAATGAATGTAACGTGTCATTGTGATGTTATGGTAACTATTCACAAAAGTAGAACGTATACTACGAATAGTGTATAATGTAATGCAAATAATTGTGCAAAGTATATAAGTTCGCGAGAATAGCGAACAGGTTGTATAACTCTACATTATATTTTATTTTGTACACAAATTATGATAAAGAAGAAATCCAGTTGTTTGCGACGTTAAAGTTACGCCATCCAATGGTTACACCAGGCTGCATAATACCGTATTATTGAATTATAGAAAAACTAACCAGAACTAATTCAAAGATGTCACTGCACCAAATCGAATCATTCGGTAGAGTAGGGACTAAAAATCTTTGGTAATTATTACTTTTAGTGACTGCAAAGATATAGTGACGTAGTCAAAATATTATTAAAACTGTAGAATTATTCAAGTCATATGTGTGTTCAGACAATGCAAAATATTTCTACTTAGCTATCGTTTTACACAAAGAAAAAAGACTATTGTCAAGGTACACTAGGCCATTAATTTCATACAGTGTATTGATTTATTGACGGGCGTAGAAAAAGTCTGAGTTTAGAGAAAACATTAAATACCAGTGAAACCGATGTATTTTGTTGCACAGGCGATTGTATTGTAAATTTCATTGTATAGTTCTTTAGTTTTATGTAATGTATAGATATTTTTACAAATACAATACTAAAAGTAAAGGAAACAAATTATACACTAATCTAAAACATTAAATAATTTTTTGCTCTTCAATCAAATGCCAGATCCTCTTCGAATAGTAATTTAATGATTTTGTACTTATGATATAATGCATTCAAGAAATTTATATCCCATAATTGAAAAATTTATTTCTATAATTTATATTTATAAATACATTTGAATATATTATACGAGAAGAGTGGCGCGATCTAGAAGCAAGGGAGTGAGTTAATGAATCGGTATTAATGAACCATATCTCGGTATAATAATAGATTATATTTTTTAGTATCGTTTATTAAACTGTCATTTCAAATCTAGTCATAAATGCAATTTAACAATTATTACTTTATATAAAACTGTATATATTCAAAATCAATGAATCTGAAGCCATGAAAGTTTTTTGAAAGCGCGATCTTGACGAGAAATCGTGAGCTACTGGAGTAAAAGTGAATGTCTGATCGGTAACACTTGAAATTCAAAAGATAATACACCGACGGAGTAGTTTACACTTTTTTCGTTACTTTCAGATTGACGAGCGATGTTTTTGTACAGTCTCTAGTACCCAAAATCAGTATTTTGAGGAAGTGTTTTGAGTTACGTAAATCTTTCATTCGCGTTATTCATTACTTATTCATGAAATGAATTCTTGACTTATGCATGTATTTAGCGACTATCATTTATTATGTGTGCGTAGACATATTCTATGATTGACAAATAGCGTAATTTGATTTTTTTTTCAACATCAATGTAAAGTTGAAAGGTAAACATTATTCAAAGGAAAGTGATTAATAAAATTTTTATAAAATATCATATCATATAATAATACAATCATACTATGATTATAAATGAACTTATTCTTAAATTTATATATAAGCCCCAACAAAGCATGTCTGACATTTTTCATAAAATATATTTAAAATAATAAATAATGTACAGCTTAAGGAAACAAAATATAATTTTTCGTAAGAAAGAAGTTGTTTAATTATTACAGAAATTTTTCTTTATTATAGTAAATTTAAAAAAAAATCAGTTTATAATTTTTAAATCACTTACTAAATAAAAACGCATAAGAGTTTTTTCCTGCAACGAAAACAATTTTTACTGTTCATAGGATTGAAAATTATCCTGTGGTTTAAACAATTTCAAATTTTGACAAAGTACCTCTGAATATCCTATACAAATCTAAGGTAAAGATAAATTACTAATAATATTATTTTTAGCATTTATCTTGCTCGTTTTGACATATGTATGTAAGCATCGTTTAGATTCTACATTTATATGTAGACAATGTTACTTTATACGTACTTGCTCGAAATTTGGAGTTACTTCATCCGTAGGATTATTTTTAATCCTGCAGTAGGCAGTGGGAAAATGGCTTTTGCTGTATAACAAGGGTCTTTGTGTTATTAAGGGATCTAGAGGCATATTACACTAAATATGCCAAGCTAACTTCAGCCAAAAAGAATTTTTAAAACAATTTATGCTTAATTAAAATGATCAAATTTTAATGTTGTTTTATCAAAACAGACAGTATAAAAATGAAATTATTTTATGCTGAAAATTTTAACTCTATATATATCATTAAAATTGAAAATGCATTAATGGCACTAAATGGCATTTAAGCATGACGTAATACGATTGTGTGCGTACTATTTAAATTTACCTTTTCTGATTAACATTTTTAGGTAGAGCATTACTAAACCGATTTCACATACATAATTATCCACAAATATGCCTTGGTTGTAAAAAAGCAAATAAAAGTATCTTTATATATATATAACTCGTATGCGTACGTTTCTTGTATGAGAACGAAGTGAAATGCTTTCTAATTTTGAAACATTTAATTGTTATTTCAGTCACGATAGGAAATTTTTCTTGCAGACGTGCATAGCTGTATATATTGCTTATTGTCACTATTCTCTTTTTTAAACAATGTAAACATTAAAACATTATTTTATCATTAAATCTTTAAAGCTTTGAGAATTCCAATAGTGCAATTGCCAATAGATTTGTATCATACGATTTGGACAGTAGAATTTTCATTATCAAGTGTTAAATATTATAGATTATTTATGTTCTCTTCAACTTTTTTTGACGTATTTTATCACAAATTCAATACACTTTCAGAATACTACTTCTATATCTATTGCTAATAATAAAAATTTATTTTTAGCAGGTCATTTTAAAAAGGAAAATTTAAAGATATCAGACTGGCCACAGTATATTACATAACTCCATTAAGAAAACGCTTAGGATGATTGAAGGCCCGCGGATTATAAGAATACGCGAACATTTACATAATTCGTCTGTGCAATATCGATAGTACAACAGAAGAATAACCATAATACGGCATTAATCCTCCCTACTCAAACACTCACCATTACCTCACACGGGACTGACATAACAGTCAACAAACGAGAGAGTGAGAGAAAAAAAGAAAAATATAGAGAATAAACCGCGTAGGTAAACGTTTGCGCATCTCCTCATCATGTGTCTATATATGTGTGCAACACGATGCATCAATCAGTATAACGACTAATGGACGATTTTTCAAGCCCGCGACTTTCACCCGCGCGCGTGCGCGTTCGCGCGACAACAATCGATCGGCGAACTCTCGCGCCTGCGTGCAGCAGCACCGCCCGCAGCACAGTCCTCGACCTTCGCGATCGCTTCACTTTCTCGCGCTCCTCGCGGCGGGAAATCATATCCCCGAGGAGTCAAGGTCGCCGGTGCTCGAGGAAAAAAAAATAACGAAGACTGATTGGAGACGCTATCCATCATCTATCCATCGCAGAGAGAAAGTGAAAATCGCGTGGGCGGCGCACTTTAGGAGATATGATGCCTCTCGTTAAGTTCGTTACGCCGAGAGAGGAAGGAAGAGCGCAACGTCATCGGCGTAAGGTCTTACGTGTATTGCGCGACTTTGTATCCCTATAATGTGCAAGTGTGTGTGTTTGCATAGGCGTCCTCTTGAGTGCCAATATATATATGTCACGTTGTACCCGATCCTCCGGTACTCGATTGCAGAGTTTTTTTTTTTAATTTAATTAATTATTATGCGGGTTGAGGACCCTTTGCGGAATAAAATTAAAACGTAATAATTATCAAGATAGAGATTGTTACAAGAAGTTTATAAAACAATAGTAGAAGATTTCCAATTATAGAGATAAAACAAAACTTTTATATGCCGGTTTAATTAGTATCATGACTAAAAACTCGAAATAAAAATGCAAAGGAATTTATTATGCTACTTTAGATTGTACGAGGTTCTAAAACTAAGTTTGGATTGATTTTATCGGCTTGTGAAAGTTTACATATAAATTGGATTCCACGATCCAAGTCTTGGAGAAGTTCCAGAGACAAAATAAAAGTCACATTCGTCTT
>JAPYZO010006336.1:0-19923 GCA_030522905.1 Torymus flavipes | reverse complement strand
GGAGCCCCTGACGTTCGTCTGTTTCCAAAAAAATCATGAGAATTTATTTAATTAAATAAAGCTACTTTTAAAAAAAGCATAGCTAACGAAAAAGCTAATAGAATCACTAAAAAAAATTTCTGAATATAGTGTTTACGTGTACGGAGCGCTTGACGTTCGACTTTTTCCAAATAAACGTTTAAATTCACGGCATTACATGGCCTTAAGAAAGTCGGCTGAAGGTTTATAAATTGCGCTGGTTTCATTTCATTGTCAATCGGGTCGACGGCATAAATCGACAACATATGAATGAATTATAATTTTTCACATCTTTTCCGCTTTGTTAAACAAGGTTTTAGAATCATTAATTCGCCGTCGTATACTTATTGGCTTTTTCCAAAATCGCTGTGCGCACGCAATAATATTGTATAGAGCAGAGAAAGAATCGTTCGATGCAAATATGCATACGACCTCGCTCCGAGACTATGAATTTCTTGCGAACTGTGAATCATGGATATTTAAAG
Source organism: Torymus flavipes (assembly GCA_030522905.1). NCBI lineage: Eukaryota > Metazoa > Arthropoda > Insecta > Hymenoptera > Torymidae > Torymus > Torymus flavipes. The sequence goes on along the minus strand of JAPYZO010006336.1, from coordinate 19,420 downwards.
GTGTTTCATGTCAACAAATATGTTAATTTTATTTACAGTAGGAGTGCGACTACCAAACAGGTATTAAATTCATACAAAATTTTGTGTTATTGACCGCTTGATTGGCTGCCAAATTTTACATTATTTATAGGCGTTTTAGTATAAATCAATTGTCACGATAATTTAATTTACATACAGGTGCATTAACCGCGTCGAGCAAAATAATATAATTCAGTCTTATGTATATATTATCGGCCGGCCTAATCTTTTATTCGCTGGAAAATAAAACTTTTGAATATACATAACCACCCAGTTACAAAATAGCTCAATATTTTTTCTTTTTCTTTTTTAGGACTGCGTCTATACAGAGCTATTGTCGTTATAGCAAGATTAATTTTGAAATGGTCTTGCTTCAATATTCAAGACAATAATGATTCACGGCTAATACTTTTCAAACGCAAATCTGCATGAGTAACGTAGCGACTTTTTGATCGCCGACATGTTCCTCATGTAAAGTTAAATCAATATTGCTTACGAGCTGTATAAATCTTTTCCCTCATACCTATACTTCCCTGGTTACACTGTCAATTGGAACGCGAAATTATTCTTGATCAGGCGCAGTCTCTCGGGTATTTTTCCTCTTGCAATAAAGATATACCTCTGATCGGAAATCGGGGTAGCTTCAATGTCGATTATAACACAAGAGTTAAACTAAACACTGGCTAACGCCCTTTTGACGCGCGCACATGCCAAAACGCGCATATATTAATAAATTTTCAAATCGCATACAACACATTCCCCCGCGCGCCGTATAACCTCAGACCTCTCGCGCGTTCCCGAAATAACCTACAGCTCGCATATAACACCGCGCGGATGTAATCAAACTTTCCACCGAACCTTGCGCATTCCGAGTACCGCGAGTATAAACCGTGAAAAAAAAATGAAGGTATGGCCACCGCACGACACCCTCTAAAAAAGAAAAAAAAAGAATCACGATACGTCGAATGTAACTTAAAGGCTGGCAATGTGCGTCGGCGGGCGCGGCGTTTATGTAGTGCGCGCGCGCGCGGGCCCGCGCCTCTATAAAAAGCCGGGCAATATTCTTTCATCAGTACCTCGCGGGCATCGTTACTCAGCAACATACGCGTGTAACCGCGGCGGGTATATACGCCCGCGACCGCTGCCGCCGCTGCGCGAGCTGTCGTTACACTTTTACACGTTTAATATTGCGTTTAGCGCCTTCGCCAGCGCCGTAGCGACGTTATATACGAAAAATCACCTTCGCGCCGCGACGCCGGATGAAAAAGTCATTTTGCCGGTTTCCCTCCGCGCGCGAGCGTACGCGATATGTCTTTATCCCGCGTGGCGGGAATCGGATTGACGTTCGGTATATGAAAAAATTTAGTATGGAGAATGAAATTTAATTTGTGTGGTATATGGGAGCGCGCGCTCTGTAGGGGTCCGCGGCGAGGGCTTTAAAATGGGGCTTTGTTTTATTCAAGCTGATGTTTTTCGGTGGGTGATATGAGTTTGATAGCGAGTCGAGGCGCTGCGCGTATGGGCGAGGCAGATAACGTGTGTATGATTGGAGAAAGGTTAAGAGGAGAATAATATTTTGTATAATAAATTTCTAAATATACGTGTAATATGTAGGTTACGTTATGACATATAGAGAAAGTGTAAAATCATCTCTATTTTTATTTTCCTTGATGATGTAGGCTTATAAAGGAACGATTAGCTTTGGCCTTTGATTTACAAAAATATTCTGTATCCATAGCAGGCATTTCGAAAGTGTTAGATTATGATGTACGAACATCGGAGCCGTGTTGATTAAGATGTTCAAACAGCGTAAATCAAAGCGGGAGAGATCCACTTGTTTCCTCAAGCAAGAACGAAAATTTCTTTCGACGACGAATGGAAAGTCTGCGTTGTGCGATGCTACTCACCTGAAAAACTTTATGTACGTCGAGCTAATATTTACCTTAGCGTATAATGAAAGTCTTCTAAACTTTAATTCGAGCTGCGACAACTGCGGTCTTTGAGCCATGACGCAAAAAAAAGATAACGAATGTCGGTCGATGATCAAAATGGTATAGGCATTTCTATTTGATTTATATATACGATACGGTAGACGATATACGCGAGAATTTATATAAAAATACTTTCCACGTGGAAGTTATCGGGAGAATTTAAAGAAAGAAGCCGTGTGACTCTGGCTAACGCTACGCGACGGTCAGCATGAAAGATTTTTTCATTCTGAAATCCAGAATTGCGTGCGCGCCGGTTACCTCCGCTAACAAATCCTCCGTTTTCGTTGCATTTGCGTTACGTTAACGAGCGTAGCGCCACCATAATGGCGCATAAAACTCTGAACGCGAATCCCCTTGGCAATGCATAAGTTGAGGCTCGGTCGACCGATTTATTCCACGTATGCGCGTCTCATATAAAATCTATTCGTTTGTATTACACAAGCCTTTGATCCACGAATCAGTTATGTTTCATTAGCTTCTTGTCTACCGAATTGTTTAATTCTCACGATTATCATACACTAGTAAGGAATATTATTGTTTCAAAAACATTTCATTTGGCCGCTGAACCGACTCAAAACGTTCAGTAAGAATTAAGTACAAGAATGATTCGATAATATACCTAAATAAGTTTCGCAAAGATGATGTATGAAACTTAATTAAAATATTTTAACATTTGTTGACGTCTTGATAGCACTATTTACCTTTCCATTACGTATTACATTTGAGAGTCAAAATAAGAATTATATTGTAAATATATAAATATTGTAAGATACTATTATGGTAATACATTGGAATAATATCAATTTAAATTATATATTTTGAATTACAAAACTATTGATGAATAATTCTGAGTTTATCTCACACTTTTTGTAAAGCTATTTATTCCATGATGTGCAGTGAACGTACAAGGATAAAAAATGTTTTTACCACTCAACTTATTTAATTGCATGTGTCGTTTTTCTTTCGGTTTCCGTTCAATGTTTAATTGGCAATCAAATTTTAAGCTACAATATTTTCAATTTTAGCTGCATTGGTTTCTTCCTCGAAGTTGTGTAACATCAAATATAATGCTGCAAAATACTGTGTAAGAAAAATATTTTATATTGGGTGAAAGCTCAAAAATCGGTAGGTTTTCGGATGAATTACTTTATGATACAATATGCCTCACGTACCATATTAGCAATCTCAGTTCGTTAAATCCAGTATTCAAACATAGTAGATCTAATTTCACTAGTTTTTAAGTTCTCTGGGACACGTTGCTCCTCTATAATCCAAAAATTGACATAAAGCGATACTGAACAAAATCTAAGACAGAAGCGTTGGTACCTTGTTATTTACCGCAGTAAAATGCATAAATTATAGGATCTTTGCTTCCAAATGCCAAATACTGTAGGAAAAAACTATTTTTAGTAATTAAACTTTACTTCATTCCATTTGATACCGATTTTTAGCTCGATTTCAATCAAATATCCACTCAACTTCGTCATAAATTCACTCTTCCACACGTTATCCGCAACCTACTTTGGTTAACTCTCCTTCTCCAGCAAACCCCACACCCAATTTCCTCATGGTTCTCCAGCTCACTTAAAGCCACACACGTCTTCTCTCGTCTACATCCAGTTTTCAACCAAACAACCTTCTTGCTCGCCAAAAACGCGCTTGAAATCGCTGAAAATCTCTTGAAATATCCATCGGAACCAAGCCTTATGCTGCACTTTCCGCGCCTCGGAACCATTGAAAAAACCCCAAGAAATATCTGAAAAAAGGGCAGATCCTTGAGAACGTTCGTCCCGATCTCCCCTTTCTCTCTCGGCGATGCCGATCCTCCTCTTCCCTCTCACACTATCTCTCTCTCTCTCTCCTGCCTTATATACATATTATCCGTGTGCAGCGTGTACCGTCCGCGCTCGCGCCTCGTCTTCTTGGGAGAGGGAGCGAGACACGCGGCACTAGAGACAGAGAGAGGCGTCGGGAGGCGGTCTCTGGGGGAGGCGGGGCCTGCCGGCGTGTGGGGCCGGGGGCGGCATGTGCCGCTCGCTCTCTCTCGCTCTACCTCTCACTCACACTCCCGCGCTCGAAGCGCGCCGCGCGGGGAAGAAGGAGAAGAAGGGAGAGCCGGGGGTGAGCGAGAGCGCGCGATATCCGCGCGTGTGCCGCGTGTTCTCTCGCTCTTTCCCGCGCTTGCTTACTCGCGGGGGTGGGGGAGAGCGCGAGAGAGCGAGCGAGAGAGAGAAGGTAGCGCAGCGGAGGGGAGGGGGCCGGCCGCTGCGAGAGAGAGAGCTGCTGCTGCACCGCGCCACCCGCGCACGCTGAAAGAGCGAGCGCGCGAGTGAGAAGGAGAGAGAGAGAGAGAGCGACCGGCGACGGCGGGAAGCGGCGAGCCGTGGGGGCCCCTCAGTCGCGACGCGCTCGTCACGCGGTGCACATCGTCCGACGCACACACGCCGTTCGCGCGCTCCCTGACGACGACGGCGATTGTACTTTGTATACATAGAGACGTGTCAGCGGAGCTTATACGCGAACGGGTTGGAACTTTTCGAGACCGCTCTTGTAACTTCGGACGAAGCAATATAAGGTGCGCGCCTACACGCAGAGAGCCAACAGCTGACGCGTGGGACAACCCGCGCCTCGCGCGCGATATCGCGTCGTTGTTGTTGTTGTGGCTCCAGTACAGCTGCAACGCCTTACCGCGCACGCGTGTTACTGTGTGTGGCTGAGCTTTTGCTTTTATTTCGAGAAGGAGGCGGAGGAAGATAAGAGATACGTAAGAGGAGCCGCGAGGCGCCTGTGACTCTGTATCGCGGGGAGGACCGGCGCAGGCACCGGTATAGGCCAACGTGTCAGTACGCACGGCCTGCCGCGCCGCGTGTGCCAAGGAGCACGTGTCTTTCTCTGTCCCTCTTTATCACCGGCACAGCTGTGCGTGCGTGCGCGCGTGCTGCTCCGATTTGTACCGGGCGTGTGCTTTCGACGACGAGTGCGCGGCTGATTGACTCGAATCTCTGATATACACGTCGTATTGAGTGGGACGCTGTGGTGACGGAGGTACTTACATAGAGACAGAGAGTCATGGCAGCAGGTGATACCTGTTGTTGAGAGTTAGCGCGATATAGCGCGGGGACATAATAAGTGTGATACATATCTATATATAAATACGTAACTGTGAGAGGTTGTTGTTGGTGGTTGAGGAGACGGTACGAAAAGTGAGTCAGGGGGAGAAACTTGGTGCGTGCAATGTTACAGACGGACGGAGCGCTTTAGTGGCAGCCCAGCCGCTTGGGGCACGAGGAGAGTTCAGCAGGCAGGAGCCGCTCAGGTGGCTAGCGAGGTGAGAGGTGGACGTCATTAGCCGCGCTTGAGCCCGGGTCAAAACCGCTAAGCTGGCCAACGACGACAGCAGGATGACGCAGCAGAGCGGCGCGGGCTCGCCCCAGCAGTTCTGCCTGCGCTGGAACAACTACCAGACGAACCTGACCAACGTCTTCGACCAGCTGCTGCAGAGCGAGAGCTTCGTCGACGTGACCCTGGCCTGCGACGGCCACTCGGTCAAGGCCCACAAGATGGTGCTCTCCGCGTGCAGTCCCTACTTCCAGGCGCTCTTCTTCGACAATCCCTGCCAGCATCCGATTGTCATAATGAAGGACATCAAGTGGCCGGAGATGAAGGCGGCGGTCGAGTTCATGTACAAGGGTGAGATAAACGTGTCGCAGGAGCAGATCGGCCCGCTGCTCAAGGTCGCCGAGAGCCTCAAGATACGCGGCCTCGCCGACGTCAACAGCGAGCACGAGCTCACCTCGCGGCCGAGCAGCCTCGAGGAGTCGCTGAACCTCGCGGCCGGCGCGGCCGGCCTCCAGCAGCGCAAGAAGCGCCGGCTCACTTCGGGCGAGCGTTCACCGAGCGCCAGCAACCGCAGCCCCGACCGCGACATATCCGACGACCACGACTCGGCGAGCACGGGCCAGGAGAGCCACGGCCTCGGCTCCTCCTCGACGCCCAGGTCGCTGGGCTCGCCCAACGTGCCGAGCATCAGCGTCACGCCGCAGATCAACCTGCAGGAGCTGCCGGTGAGCCTGCCCCTGCCGCCGCCACCGCCGCCACCGACGAGCGGCCAGAGCGCCGGTGGTGCGCACCCGGCGTCTGCCCTCGGCGGACACCACGTGTCGCCCGGCCACGTGTCCGCCGGCGTATCCGTCAATCACCTCAGCGCCCACGCCGTCGCCCAGCAGCTGTCCGTACAGCAGCAGCAGCAGCAGCAACAGCAGCAACAGCAACAACAGCAGCAGCAACAGCAACAGCAGCAGCAGCAGCATCTCCAGGGTAATCAGCCCACGGTCGACGATCTGGAGATCAAACCCGGCATCGCCGAGATGATTCGCGAGGAGGAAAGGGTGAGTGTTGTTGATTTAACGTCTTTATCATCTTCTCCCGCGCTCTCGTTCGTCCTTACTTCTTCTTTGTCCCTTGTTTTTTTTTCTTCTCTCCTTGGTTCGTTCGTCTTTTTTTTTCCTCCGCGTATAATGCGCGCCTCTGGCTTTGTAGCTTTTATATTCCGTGAAGCGTCCTCCCTCGCACAGCGAGAGCTATGCAGTATATACGAACGCCGGCGTCGCTGCTCATATTTGCCTTGATTAAAACTGTAATTAGTAATTACATTCGCGGAATATTACTCGCGCCTTTTTTCTCTCTCTTTCTCACTCGCGCCCAGGCTCTCACTCGCGCTCTCGCGTTTTATTTTCTAAGTAGTTAGTGTGGAAAGCCGTACGTGTAGGTATAAAATATATGTATACATAAGTAATGACTGGTCGTGCGCACACACAATTCAAGAGGTCGGGAAGGAGAGGGAGCCAGAGAGAGAAAGAGAGAGAGAGATATTAAGGGGCTCATTAAAAATGGCTGTACTTCAATTACAAAAGTAATTACGCCGCTGTGCTTCTCCAGTTTCTAGAGAAAAGTATTATACGCGGACGCTCGAAAAATAAAAGGCATGCGCGCGCGCGGTCGTGGGAGGGTTGAGGCATGAGGGGGAGAAGGGGGAGATGATATATAATAATGATAAAATAACAAAACATTTATTATATTCGAGGCGAGAGAGCACGAGCGAGAAAGAGTGGGAAGGGTGGGGAGAAAATTTTTCACCGTCAGAAAACGAGAGGACGTTGTACGACGAGCGCGCTCGTGTGGGCTGGCTCGTCTCAGCCACTACTACTACTACTACCTGCATTATACTATACTACTTATGCGGCGACCACCGCGAAGGGTCGTCCCGATCGCGTGTCCTCGTTACGCAACTAAAATAAAAAGTTTATCTCGAGAGCCGCGGCCGGCGCACTGGCGAGATGGAAAATTATTATTATTATATACGCGAGCACCGGGACATAATATTTAAATGTATAAATATAAAAGAATCATCGCTTAACACGGCGTCATAATCGACGCCCGTATATATACTCGCGGGGGTATAATAGGGCCGGCGTGTTGGAAGAAAAATTTAATCTTCCCCCGCGCGATCGTGTAGTCCTCTTGCATTATACGTTTTTGGCAATAACGCTGTGCAGTGGTAGTAGTGTATTGTCGCGAGGAGGTTAAGTTATACGCGCGGGAGACGAGGAGATGGGGTGTGCGAGTATAGCGAGCGAGGGAGGAAAGAGTCGAGCCACGGGCGCGAGACAGTAAATCGTGAATTGTAGGTAGGTAGAGGCAGGCGCCATTCATCCTGATACACATACACACACGCGTATACATACCGGATGCGACTGCATATTTCCTCTTCTTCGTTCGCGGAGCCCCCGTTTAAATTAGTGTGTGTGTGTGTGTGTGTGTTTTTTTTCGGCCCCCGTATACGCGCGGAGACAATCGCGCATGTGTGCAGGGAGGGGAACGCATGTATAGTATGATGGGTGTGCGGCGCTAGCATTATAGGTCGAGGGTGGCTCTCGCCAGCAAGAAACGAGCTCTCGGATGCTATCGCTCGATATGCGCGCGGATGCCGGTGCAGCAGTAGCAACGACGGCGGGAGTGGCGCGGCGGCATGCGGCCCCCCATAGATTCTACGTTGATCGGCCGAACGTAACGCGGCACGTAAGCGATATATCAGAAGGATCGTTTCGACGCGTATGCGAGCGCGCGTACCGGTTCCTCTACGGTTACGCCGCCGCCGCCGCCCCCCCTCGACGTTATACTGCTCGCTCGCTCGCGCCCCCTCTGCGTATACGTAGGTGTATGTCTGTCTCTCGTTCGCTCGCTCGCGCTCTTCGGAGCGATACGCCCCAAATTGAAAAGTTTGATGTATTAAAATGCCCGGCACTCTTCTTTCCCTACTTCCCTTCGGCGCGCCGGTCTCGCTCTATCTCTCTGTCTCTCGCGAGTTTTTTTTATCTTTCCAGAGTGTGCGCGGGAGAGCCTGAGTGCATGCGAGCACATAAATTTTTTGCCGCTTTTTGTTGTTCAGTCGTTTACATTTACTGAGGAGAGAGCCAGTATAGTAGTTGTTGTAGGCGAGACTTTTGCTACGCGCGTTCGGTCGACTCCCCACCTCTCCGCGCACCGCGCGCTGACTCTCTCTCTCACTCTTCCAGAGGAGAATTATGTTTTTAAATTCGCACGCAGCTTTGTCCGGAAAATGCTTTTCCGTTTTCTGAATTTTCCACGAGCGCTTTTTCTAAATGGACTTTATTAGCGAAGGTTGTGCGGATGCGCGATACGAACGTTAATTATGTTAGAATAAAACAAACATTACGCAACCGCCGCGATGAATAAATGAAGTAATGAGCTGTGTAAAATGTGGAATTCGTTATATTTTATTTAATATTTTATTCGAGGCCATTGCGAGCTAATCGGTTTCTTGGGACATTACGTTTAATAAACGTAATGAATATCGAAGATAACGAATTTTTATTCATTTATTTCATTAACTACTTAATATTCATTTGCTAATACGACTCGCGTCGCGCGGGCGCGCCCGATTAATATTAATTTTTAGTCATAGTGACCTGTAATAAATTTACATTTGCATTATAAAAGTGAGATAAAACTTTTTGCAACATCTATCACGGATTTTTTTAATTATTAGTCGTTACTCATAGTAATTAACTATTTTAATGTCTATGTTAACTACACAAGATATTATATAAGATTGTGTTCTGATGTATAGGCATTATTTTAGTATATAATTTAGTTTTGAGAAACATCATCGTCTTTGAATTATTTTTGCAATTATTTAAATCGATTAAAAAAATATTCGACACGAATAAAGGAAAATATAGATTTCTTGAAAGTTATTTAAATTCACGAGTAAAATCGTTTCAAATACATGTGCAATTTATTAGTTTTTTAAAAGAAAAACGAATATTTGGTTCTGATAAATTTATAAAGGTATCGATTTTTATACTAAAATTAAAACCAACCCATTGGGCAAAAAGCAAGTTAGCTATCGATTAGACAAAATCGGTCGTCGTTTTGATTTTTCAAAAGTACGTAACAGATATATATCTCGTTAGTTTCGTTAAATAAAAAATAATTGTATTATGTTTTAACGGTCTCTCGCGTTTTGTTAATCCTTCAATTCTTCAATAGTAATTAGACGTTTTATTTGCAAAGTGATATCGGTAGACATCCATGTGTGAAACAATTTATGCCAAATTACATTCTGTCACTATTACTAATTCTGAATATAATATATTTGAAATAGTACGCAGAAAATTCGAATTAGAAACAGACCGTCATAATGCCGAATCGCATGTATTTAGGAAGCAGCGAAACGAAAATTTCGCATATATTATTTCAGCAGTCGCCGGGTCTGCATAGCGAATGGTAAAAAAATAATTATTCTTGCGTAATAATCATGCCGCAATAAAATTTTAATTTCTAAATGATGAGAAAATAAAAATAATTACATCAATTTGCAAGATAATTCGCAAGAAATGTACCAACTTATGCAATAATAATCAACATTTGTTTTCTCTCTCTCTCTCAAGTCTTAACACATTCGAGGAAAATACACGTCTGCGAGTGTGTAAGCGGCTCAGCTCGCGAAATATGTATAAGTTTGCACAGATGTTGCGCTCGTAAATTTATTATTCGAAGAAACATCGTAATTCCATCTCGCTATAATATAATACACGCTCCCCCCCCGCTCTCTCAATGAAAAAAATAAAAAAGAAAGAAAAAAATTACCACGTGCGAGCGAGAGAGAGATAGATCGGCACACGATCCCGCCGCCGATTGATATTTTCGAGCGTTCGTCCAACGCCGACGAAGATCGATCCAATTTAAATACGGGACAAATTTGCAGTTGTATTAATAGCCAGGATCGACGCTGTTCCCCGAAACGTTAGCTCCTTAATCGCATAGGGCGCCGTCTTTCCTTTATATACATATCCGTGATCGTCCCGATCGCCCGGTCCCCCCGCGTTCTCCAGGTATAGGAGACTCTCTCTCTCTCTCTCTTGCTCTAGCATATAGTAGGCGAGCATCGTCCGTGGATTGTTACACATCCAGCGGCCCTCTCGACTCTATATATTTTAATAAGGGCCAGACTATAAGAGAGAGAGAGGGAGAACATCGACGGCGGCGACGGCGGCTTACGACTCTACTCGGGCGCGCGTAATGCTATGTGTTTTAAATATTTCGAAAATTGCCTTCCTAGGAAACTCACCGCATAATGGCAATACTCGGAATATAATCCGCCGGAGATAGCCCGCCGCCGCCGCCGCTCGCCGGCTCGCGCACTTAACTTCTTTCCATTTCCAAAGCTTCCTCTCTCGCTCCTTCCTCCTCGCCCAGCTCTCTCCGTATAATAACGTTCTCCACGCGGAGGAACGCGAATCGCTATATATCCATACCTATACCACCGCTCCTGTGTGTTTGTACATATATATGCGCATTTCAGTTCGGCCACCGGCGGACGAATCGCGCGCTCATTAGTGATTCTCTCATTTCGATTGAAGAATCTCCGCGCGGAGATTTACCGGCTAGGTGCGGGCAGTGTGTAACGGGGGGTAACACGCCCCAGCTCGGATCATTCAGTAATGGCCAGAGAAGAGAGACAGAGGTATGGAGAGAGAGAGAGAGAGATCGGGCGTCGAACGAGAGGGAGCGGGCGCGTCATCCGTCAAAGTCGAAAGCCGAAAGCCGCGCTACTGCAAACACACATACACACGCAGACAGGAGTGCAGCCTTAGCGGCTGGTAAATTTTCCATTTCCAAAATGGCATGACGGATACGCTACCGCTACTGCCTGCATGAATGCATGTGTGCGCGAGCGGGTATATATATATATGTGTGTACATAGTAGCGGGGAAAAGGACGGAGACGCTCGCGCTCTCGCGCGCGGTAAATCAGAAATTATCTTGTCGCGTCCGCGGCGCCTGCCTTTTCCCATCGAAACTCGCATAAATACCGAGGCAGCCCTTGCCGCTGTCCGCGTGTCTCTCTGTGTGTACATATATATATATACTGTGTGTACGATATTATACGCGCACGCGGTGGTGGTGGTGGTGGTCCGCACGCGCGTGAGAGACTTGATGGACGGATGACCGGGGGGCCATTCCGCAGATTGCTTCACCTCCACCCTCTCCCGCCGATGTGTGCGCGTTCGCCGTCGAGAGCAAGGAGATTTATACCAGCAGCAGCCGCTTGCCTGTCGTTATCTCTCTCTCTCTCTCTGCGCGCCCGAAAGTATACTGCAAGCGCGCGGACATTTGCATCTCTGCGACCTATGACTTATACCGCATACCCGAACGCTGCTGCTGCTGCTGCTGCTCGTAAAGGCATGTGTATGCTCTCCAATCTCGGAAGAGAGCGAGTTAGGGAAACGAATAAAAGAGGCTAATTGGAGGTGTGCCCCAGCGCGAGCTGCTCGAGCCAATCGCGTTCTATATATGTCTGCCTGTTTGTTTGATATACAAACGGCCGTCGGCCGTGTACTGCGCTGCTTTTATCGCCGATATCGCAAGGCGTACGTATACCTACATATGTACATAGAAGGGCGGAAAATTTCGAGCGAAAAGTTTCAGGCGGCGCGCGTGCATATACGCCTCGTGGTGATATATGTAATCAGGCCGTGCAGCCTGCACGACGCACTGTGGTGGCGGCTACCGGGGCGTCAGGAAATAAATTAGATTTAGCGCGCAGTCGCAAAAAGCGCGCCGATATGGAAGTCGAACTCTCCCTCTCTCTCTCTCTCTCTCTCTCTGTCGCACGCGCGTGTCGGACCCGATAGAAATGAAATTTTAGAATATTCGATTATATCCCCCCACCCCAGTTTTATCTCGCGCGCACCTCCCGTATATATCCAAACGCGATAGGGAGACATCCGAGTCTATATATACGCGGACGCCTATGTTATAGGGGGGGACGATCGTCGACCTTTTTCACGCACGCTGACACGCACGTTCGCCGGCTGCAGGGATAGTTAAGGACACAATCCACTGGAAAACAATGCGGAATGTCGTCAAACCCTTTTGTTTTTTATATCCTAGGGTGTGTATCGTGTCCATAGGACAAAATATTCATCAGGTATATAGATAAAGAGGTGTGTCGGGATCAGAAGCAGCCTCGGCTGCGCGTTGGCTCGTCTCGTCTAATTATTATGCTCACAGCACCACAGTGTCGAACCGTTCACACACACACACACACACACACACACACACATGCACGTGTGCTCCCGTTAATTCGACTTGGATATTTATGGACATTTAAATCTGTATTACGTAATTTTGACGTGCTCGCGTGCGCGAGAGCGTTCCGTATATGGAAAATCAACGTTACAATGAAGCGCGCGCGCGCACCGGCCGACTCTCGCGTATACATCGCATCATTAAGCGAGCTGAGCCATAAAATTCATTAAATAATTTTTGATTATTTTCTTGCCCGCCGGTATATAGCCTCGCTCGCGCATCCCTCCCTCCCTCCCGTTCGGATTCTTGATTACGTCCTGACAGTGACGTAATTCCATTTTACTATTATTATATGAATTTCCCGACCCCCGAGCTCGAGTTCGCGCGCGGTACACTGCATGCCGATCACGCGATAATGTCGTAAATATTGAAAATTAATGAAAAATGGGAATACTGTATTTACGGGGACCGCGGTGGTAGCAGCCGTAGCAGTAGCAACAGTACATTAATTTATCATGCAGCGCCCCAGTCATAAAGTTATACTTGGCAACATCAATTAGCGAATGTAAAAACTTGCGAACTTCGAGCTGTGTGTGATATGTAAAATTTTCGCTTGGCGATATTTTATATTACAATGTCGCATATACATCCTCGCGATGGCCTCGTTCGGGACCTCCGTATACCCTAACATATCGATCTTGTATTATAGGTTGTATGTGCGTGTGTATAGCTATATCGATGAGGGAAAAAAAGGAGATCAGCTCATTCTTTCCCATCCCGATTTGCTTGGAGCATTCTTCGCTCTCGCCCATATAATTGACATCAAGGAGTGCTGACAGTATCGCTTGTGCGGCATCAAAAGCGGCACGTCGTTCTGTAAATAATTCACCCACCGATAAATGCGCGTTTTCATATACATATCGACACTCGGTTGCGTTACACACGCGCGGAGCGTCGATCGCCGGCTCATTTTCTCCTGACAACTGCTCTATGCCGATTTCGAATTTTCCCGTTTCCGCGCGCGCGCCGCAGGATTCGTTTCAATTCCCGATTGCACATATTATATATCGAAATCGTTATAATCACTCGTGATGAAGCGATAATATAAATTTTCGACACACTCCGATGTGCTATATACGTATAAGTTTAAATCTAATCGCGAATCGCGTTTATTAAAATGCATATGCAAGCGAGTTTTAAGTTTTTTGATATATATAGGCCGCTCGCGGCAGATATCGGATATCAGAATGCACGTACGTTGCGTGGAATTTGCGAAATTCACAAGATCGTTAGAAATATGGCTGCTTTACATATATATATTTTTATAGTACATCATATATTCATGTTTCGCAACGTGTACAGAAGGCGATGAAAATTTTTGCAGATAATCGCAAACGCTTCCTTATATTAAACGTGCCGATTTCAAGTGGCGCGCTAACGAGGAAGAATCGACGCGACAAAAGCGTTTCCGAGGCGAAGTGCAGTTTTATTAGCGAACTTTCGCAGCGCCAAGTGCGTTGTTAAAAACGAAAAGGTATACGCGAGAAATTAAAGATGATCCTCATTACGTATATATCGTACGTATATAATACGCGCGAGCGAGAGACAAAGCTGCGCAGGACCCGTCGCCCCGTCGTCGGCTAATAAATTTCATCCTTCTTTTCCTCTGTCCTCCTCCCTCTCTTTCTCTCTCTCTCTCTTCTCGGGTTGTTTCGCGTGTGCACGCACAAAGTTGAAACGGCGTTACATTACGCCCGACGTATCACCAGAGATGGCTGATGGCGGCCCATTGTCTGGACTACAAATTAATCTGGCGATCGATACGAAAGCGCCCCGCGTCTTCTCTCGCTCGCTCGCTCTACATGCACATCGTCGTCGCCCGTTATACGCTCTGTGTTGTTATTCTTCCTCTACATTAGGATTGAAATATTCAGAGCGCTATCTATCTTTCCGCGAATTTAAGGAAAAAAAAAAAAAAAATTATTGGTATACACATACCGAACTGAACACTGTGATTTCGCGCTGGCCAGACGCGCGTATTATATTTATATATTATACACCCGTAGGGTTATATGTATATTACAGTGATTTCATCAGTGAGTCCGGGCGACGATCGAAACGTATAGAGAAAATGAGTATGTTTAGCGCGCGGAGGGGGGAGGGGGAGGGGGGGGCTACTGTCCTTCTCCCCCTCTTTATGTACGCTGTAACGGGGAATTTGGCGCGCAAACTCGTTGTTCGTAAAGCCCTGGAACTTTCTTTTTCTTCTTTTTGCCTCCATTTTTTGTTCGACACGCCGATATCACACGCTAAGCCTACGCACGCGCGCGCATAATAAACGGGCACAAGTAGCTCGCTCGCGAGCCCATCATTGCTTCAAAGAGGAGAGGGAGAAAGATAGTGTATATACATATAACACGTCGCACGTGTGTGTGTGCACGAAGCTTTCGTATAGTTTTGCCAAAGTTCGCAGCGCATCGGGCGGGAAGGAAACCTTTGCCTTTTCGTGCCTCACCCACTCGCGTTCTTCTTTCTTCTCTTCTCCACCTTCTCCTCGCCCGAGTCTACTCGCAATTTAGCAAGCCCGAGGCCTATATATAACTATATATTCGCGAGCGAGCGAGCGCGCGTCAACCCTGCGCACAAGCGCTTTATATAAAATATTCAAATAGAAGGTAAAAAGGGTTCGGCGCCGACGACGACGACGAGAACTCGCCCGCCGAGAGACAGTGTGTGTGTGTATATATATAGAAAGCGGAGGCGGAAGGAGTCGCGACGCGGGTGGGGGGAGAGATTGCATTAACCAAGATTGCTGACGATAAAATGAAAATAATGCAGAATGACGTGAGCCGTTCGGGGGTAGAGGAGGCGCGCGCGCACTACCTCCCTCCCTTTCTCTCGCTCACTCGGTTCGGCCGTTCCGCCTCGAGAAGCAAGCGAAGGGGAGAGAGAGAGAGAGATAAAGCATGATGTAAAGTAGGTTTCGCGGCTCGTCGGTCAGACGCTCGAGGAGGAGCGGGCGGGCGGCAGCTCTTTCGCCGGCAAAGCCGAGGTGACAGAGGAGCGAGAGCCGAAGAAAAACAGACGGAGAAAAATGCACAGGAGCCGCTGAGAGAGGGGCACGGAGGAGAAGAAGAAGAAGAAGGCGCCAAGAGTCGTTCGTAATTGTATTAAATTTTCCCCGGCGCAAAAACACACCCTCCCCCTCTCTTTCTTTCTCGCTCTCTCTCTCTCTCTCCCGTATATATACCCAACCTGTTTCCACTTGCTGCCAAGGAAAAGTGCACTTTGCAATGGCGGCCGGCTTCTCCTTTTTATTGAAATTCGAGCTACTCTCGCAAGCGGGGATTTCTCTACTGTGTAGTCTGTCTTTCAGTGGCCGTCACCGACGTTGTCGCCCGATGATTTTCTAATTTATATCCTGTAAGCAATAGCAGCAGCTTCTGCCTTTTTTGTTTTCTTTCATTCCGACTAGAACGATACTGTTGCTAGTTCTGGATTATTGTATACACTTAAGTATATCGTCGGAGGAGAGGAGAAAATGTGGGCCATTCGACAATCGCGCCGTTTACACCGAATTTGTGTACTGGACCTGGGCCAGCTGAGACTCGGTGACGGGGGGGAATAAAATCGAAATCCGAGATGTTTCGTCGCCCTGTGTAATGGCAGCACCGACCCGAGATGCGTGTAAACAAGACGCGCGCGCACGCGTACAGAAAAATTATAATTCGATAGCCCCCACGAGGGTCGCGCGCTTAATCAAAATAATTCCTGTAAAAAAAAGAACACGCCCACTCTCTCTCTCGCAAACACACATACAGCTAGCCACACACGAGGATCGCAACTCGTTTTGCGGCGAGAGATTAAAAATGCGCAGAGCGCTCACGGTGGGCAATGTTTTTTCTAAAAACGCGCGCGTGCGCGCGCGGCCATATAATGGCTTCGGGCCGCTGTATCTCATAAATACCTTTGCATCGGCTCGGGAGAGTAAAAATAATGTTATTTGTGGATGTAAAATGCATCTAATAAAAAGGCGCTTTTCATTGAAACGCGCGCATGCACGGGCGCGTGTATGCGTATATGCACCATATACTTCGGGGGGACTGCGTCGGCGCACAGCAGCAGCAGCAACAGTAGGCCGAAGGGAGAGGAGGGGGCACAGAGAGGGAAAGAGAGCAAAAGAGAGAGGAGTAGGAGGAGAGAAGCCGCTGGCCGAACGAGAGAGAGACAGAGAAAGAGCGAGTACACGCGAGATCGGCCAATCGGGGGAAAAAATGCTAGCGGAAAAGCATAGATCGCAAATACGAGTGGGTGGTCCTAAAAAGCTGCAGCACGCTCTTTCTCTCTCTCTCTCTCGGCCTAAATGCGCGCGCGGAATTTCTGCCGGCACTGCACGAGCGGACGATCCCCCTACCTTCACCTGCTGCTGCTGCTGCTGTTCCGCGCACACGTGCGCGCAGCAGCGCCTCCTCTATCGCTATCTCTCTCTCTCTCTCTCTCTCTCTCTTTCTCTCTCTCTCTCTCTCCCTCGCTGACACGCTTTTATCACGGAGCTTCGCGCTCCCGTTGCTGCTGCTGCTGTCCCGCCGACGCACAATAATAATAAGAACGCCGAGGCGCTTATAATTATTGCCCCTTTCCTTAATGACTCTTTTCAAATCCAAGGAATTGTTCGCCTGTGTCTATGACGTAGGTGGAAGTAGCAGCGTTTTTTTTCTCTCTCTCTCTTCTTCTTCTTCCTTTCTTTCCTTTTTCTCGCGTTATGGATTGTGCGAGTGGCTAATCAAGATCGGACGCACAAATGTATTCCGGAGTCGACGGACGAAAAATTACGAGCTTTCTTTTATAGAGAGGATGATGATAATGATGATGATGAGGTAGAGAAGGTGGTGATGTTGCGATGGTTGTATACGATTGTCTTGTATGCAAAGTTTTTCAGGTTTCGGGAGATGGATGAGCGATTAAGTTTTCCCCCTTTCTTTTTGTTATTTGAATCTGTATGAATGAGGAATGGAAAACGTGAACTATTATATTTATATTTTTTTCGTTTAAAAATTCAGAAGTGGAAAGCGAGATAAGACGGGTTCACTCAAATTATATATATATGAAAAGGCCCGTTATCAAGATTAGTTACATTCTAGTAAGCAATAGAACGAAAAAAAAACTAAAAGATATGTATAATATATGCGCCGCGCGGCGATTCTGTTACGCAGTTTTCTAAAAATAAATTCATATACAATTACAGTAGTAGTAGTAGTAGTAGTAGGTGCGTTTTAAAACTTTATAGCGCGCGGCGATTGTGTTGCGCAAGTCATGTGAAATCAAGATTAATGAGACCAAGTCATTACTTATAAATATTAACTTGAAATATATGATTAATGCCTCGCTTTTTAGTGTTTCCTCTATATATAACAGGATATAATTATATCATTAGCATTATATTATTTTAGTAGCTCTCTGTTCGGCGTATACTAACAACGGTTCGAATTAAAATATAAAATAAAAAATTTCGAATTAGTTGAAAAAAAAACAAAAACCAAAATTCTCACGCACGCACGGTCGCACAACATATATATATGTATATAGTTTGACGCGTACAAAAGAAATGCAATTTTATTGTTTTGCAACGTCGGCAAAAAAAGGTATATTGTGTGTCAGTGCCGTGCGCCGATTTTGATAGAGAACAAACCTGGCTGAATACAGCGAAATTCGCCAGACCGATGCGAAATTCTTTTTTTTTTCCCCCCTCACTCGGTACCTCTCGAGAGTGTTCCTGATATATTTTATTTGCCAATAACACCAGTGGATCCTAATATATAACAATCACAAAATTTGCAATGACGATATAGAGTCTGACGACGACGACGACGACGCGGGTTGATGTAAAATCGAATTGATATGTATTATGCAGGCCGGCGAACGAAAACGGCGACATCAAAATTTAATATAATATACTTGACACGCATTCTCAGTCGTGGAAAAGTTCACCTCTTCGGTTCTAGAAAAAGCCCCTAGCCCCCGCGTCTGTGTGCGCTTACACTTGCGACTTACATACGCACACAGGCGCGCGCGCGCGTGGCGTATAGGCACTAGTTTATCGACTGATTATATTACGTGAAAACTTCGGCTTATCCAGTATTTATAAGGAACAACTTTGCAGTAAAGTTCCTATAGCGGCCTATTTATATATACATAAAATGCGCGCGCGCGCATTCGTTCGTGAGTTTGCGAGTAGCGTAAGTATATGAGTGACATTAATTTATGAGGAACGTTTGAGAGAGCAGCTAGCACAGGTTATATCTTTTCCTCTTTCTCTTCCTCTCTCTCTCTCTCACCCCCACGCGAGTGTAAACATACAATGCATTAAAGCAAACACCCATAGACACACACACACGTGCGTTAGCGCATGTTCAACTATTTTCTCGTTATTATTTAACAGACCGCGGTAAGCACCTCGCGTAAACTCGTTCCTCTCCTACGTCCGTCAATACGCATAGGCATGCACATCCCTTATAAATAAATTATTGAAATGTTTTATAATATAAGAAGACTAACGAAGGGTCGTGTATAGTGTCCACCACCGTGATCGAAGCTAATACGCACACATACACACACACCGCACATACAGTCGGATAGCCGTGCATCGGCGAGGGCCAATCAAGACCGCGAATTCGGAATTCCCGAGTATCTCCAGCGCGCTCTCTCTCTCTCACTCTTGCCCGTCGCATTAACCTTTCATCGCACCGCCGCCGACGTCGTGTGCACACACAGTAGTCGCACACACACACACACACA
>JAPYZO010006335.1:0-16354 GCA_030522905.1 Torymus flavipes | reverse complement strand
GTTGCGGCTTTTACTGGAAGGTGAATTTGTGAGCGAACGTTAGTACATACTGGTGTTTTTTTATGGGAATGTGAGTGGGTTCGTTGTAGATTTAGTTTAGCAATAGGATGTTATAAATAAAGTAAGTTGGACGCGAAATTGCGAAAACTTCGTTTTTTTTTACTCCAATGACGTTAACGGCATGTGTTGATATATTATTTACTCTTAGAAGTTTACTTTGGCTGGGTAGTTTTTTTGAAACTACGTAGTTTGTTTTGTTTCAAAAAGAGTTTTAGTCTATTCTGTATTTCACAAAAACATCATTAACTACTATTCGATGATATTCCTATATAATCGACACATTCAACCGTACACTTTTTCACACATACATAACACAAAGAACCGATACTTACTCTCTCACACACCGTGCAAAAACATTAAACCTCTCCCATCACACACTTCACACTGCGCGCGAATCATCATCGCAGCTCGCCTGTCATTATCGAAACGCATTGATCGTAAATCGTCCGCGCGCGCTGCGGCCTATTTATAGCAGTCGGCATCGCTCGCTACACTGCAGCAGCAGCAGCATGAGCAGCAACCGATAAAAAATTAATAATAGAAACGATTACATTCGGCCCGATGAAAAATTAAGCGCGCGCCCGCGAATCCATTACCGATATAAATAATGCACGCGCGACGCCGCCACCGCCGTCGGTACTTAGCCGTATTGCCGAGCTCCGTTACGGTTCCCCCCGTTCTTTTTTTTTTTCTTAACAGCCTATGAAACTTTATCGCGCGCTATAAAACGAGCGGGTGCTTCTTATAACACTTGATACCACTAAAAAACCTTTATCTCGCGAGAGAGAGAGAGAAGAGAGACAACTATAATTTTTGCGGGTCTATAAAGGAGACGGTGGCGGGTGTTAATGCGTTAATGCAATCGTCGCCGCGGTGTTGTAAAGGGTACAGATGTCGCGCAATTTCTGTAATTGAGATGATATGACAAGTTATTTTTCGAAGTATTTTCCATTATCAAATGATTTCTTGTAACTTTTAAATATGCAATTGATAAATAATTCGATTTTCAAGATTTTATATAATATTATTAAAAATATCGATTATGTTCTACAGAAAATTATAAACCGAAAAACTGAATATTTCAACACGAATGAAAAATTAAATAGACGTAATGGAAGTACAATATCTTACGACTCTGCTGCAACTTCCTTCGATATTCTCTCAACATACATATTTATGTTTTAATATTTCAAAGGTTACTCCTGTTCCATTAGAGCACGTAAATCAATAACGAAGCTACCATTGCCGTATACCATACAAATAAAACATTTCAAAGCAACATTTAAAACTCACGAAACCTTATTTCTCGCACAAACTATAAAATCCACTGCGATACTACACCCTCAACCTTTCACATCACAACTCGTCTTCCCCTTTCACCAAACAAAACCATCCTTCCTTCCTTCCCTGCGTAAAAACGGCCATTACCCTCGCCAGCGTCGTTCCCGCGTTACAACCCAATTTCGCGAATTCGGCTAATCGGCGGGCGTGCGGTGGAAGCAGCTCTTCTCTCGTCCGGATTAGCGCGATAGTTTTACGGTTATTCGAGCGCGAATTTACTCTCCCGTGTAATGGAGTGAGCGTGCGCGCTCCGTTTTTATCTGGAGCAAGAAGCACGGGTTGTCGACGCGAGAGAGAGAGAGAGAGAGGAACAAGATGTCCCTTTTGGTTGAGTAGGGTTTCGTGCGGGGGTGAAGAAAAGGTTGGCTTAGGTGGAGTGGTAATGTGGGGGTTGCTTGATTAGGATCTTGAGATTTGAATGAGAAATCGTAAGGTGTGTCGTTATCTTTTGAATGCTCGATTTGGCTTTTTTCGTGTTTGAACGTACATGTTGTAAGTGAATGTATTTTTATTTGTGAAACTGAAAAAATGTTTTCGATTTATTTAGCTTGGTGAAGAAGATTAAGTGTACGTTATTTCGAAATACATACTCTATTAATGATAAAACTTTTATTTAAAGTTAAAACGTTCCTATACTGTTAGTCTAAACATAAAACTTTTTTATGCTTGCTCCATGTTTATTCCCAGAGTCTTGATAAGATGAATGCGTTCAATTGATTATAATTATAATATTATGTAAACGATACGCTATCGCCAATTGTATCGCCGACATTTTTACGGATCTTATGCAATATTTATTTACATTTCCCTAATCTAATCGCGCGAGAGAAGAACACGAAAAAACGCCAAAAGAAACTATGTAAAGCTGCTTGTTTCCGGCATTCCAACAGCAACTCCGAGCAAATTGAATTTAATGGCACTCAGCGGTAATTGGCGCAAAACGTTAATCGTAAATCAATATGACAACACTTATTTCGAATGTAGATTTTATTCTGCCGGGAGTCGAGGTGAACTCAATTAGAAACCTAGCAATGTATACAACTGACTTTGGGGGCAACTGCATTTTATATGACGCAATTTGCCCGTGTTTTTATTGCACCTATATATTTATCGAAATAACATTTTAAGAGGGATTTTGGGAACTGTAGAAATGCCCCAATCAAGCGCGAAATTTTGATTAATTCCAGTTTCCTCTCGGTGAAAAAATACGCTCTTGTACTGCAATAAGCATGAAATATGGTAGTAATGTTTTACTTTGATTGATATTCGATATTGCATCTGCATTGTTTGCTTAACCCAGATTACGCAAAGTATATTTTCATTGAAAAAGTATTAAACATTCTTTCTTTTGATCAACATTTTTATTATTACTCATCATCATATAACCGATGAGATGGCAAATGACCACTTTTGATACATTCTATCTGTATTTTTTATCTAAAGATTTTTTACCTGATAAAATGTTTTGCTCAATCGCACTAAGTACTTCAATTTTTCGTCGAACCATTAGCTTCGCGCGAAAATATTTTGATTCCTAGGATCCACACTTACGATCGAATCCGCGAATCCCCCAATCTTATTTCCGTCATCGCCAGTCATTATTTATGCCGCTCTTCATTGCCTATCATTTGCTCACGTCTATAATTAGAATACTCACCTCCTCGCGCGCTCGTAAATCTATACGGATTAATTGATCAATTATCACTATCAATTCGCCGACAATCGATTCGCGCGAAACCGATAGCAATTACACGTACCCATAAGAAATGTATATCCTCGGAATCTTCGCCCCCCTAAAAAAAAGGCCGCGTTATCATCTCCATTGCACTCTATATATATCCACGCACACATTTTTTCGAGGCGTTGTTTTCTCTCGCTACGGATCGATCGACAGGAGAGATTGTTTGGGTTGGGAGAACGACGAGAAAGTGTGTGTATAATATACACACACATATGAAGCGTTTTGTCGTCCTCTCTCCCGTCGTCAGCTGTTTTTATCGCGTGCGATCGGCTCATAGTAGCTGCTGCTGGTCGTTCGTTCGGCGAAACGTGTCGACGAGTCCTGACACCTCTTGTGCGTGTGTGTGTGTGTGTGTGTGTGTGTATACGCGGACGGAAAAAAAGACGGGAAGTATACTGATAAGCGCGATAGGCCGGATAAACGCGTTAAATTGAGTGCAGTGTGTTGAAAGAAATCACCGCAGGTGTTTACACGAATATATATGTAGCTTTTAGAAAATTTTCTCGTCAAACGGTTACATTATACGAAATTAAATTAAGAATAATTCATCAACGAAAGAGAAGAAAAGACATTTCATAAAAGCAACGCTTGTGGGTGTGGGTGTGTTTCAACATGCAAAGAAAATCATTTTAAATTCAAGTGCTAACGAAACAAATTAAGTTGCACGAGGAGAGTGGGCGTGTTTCACGAGAGGGCACCCTCAATTTTCCAAGCGAGAATATAATAGCAAAGAGAGAGAGAGAGAGATTTCAAGCGTCGTTGAATGCTGCTATATAGCAGCGCCGCGCGCGCGAATCTTTTTTGCCTCGCGCCGCGCGAAAGAAAAGGTTGTGTCTGCGCGCGATTCTTGCACTCCCATTTAATCTATGTCAATTGTATGTATAAAGGAGAAAAAGCAGCGAGAGAGGATTTCTCAAACGCTACTTTCAGCGACGAGCCCCGCGACGTAACGTTCATGCAAATTTCATGCAATCTTCAATATCAAAAAAGCAACACGCCACGCGCGCGTGAGTCTAAGAAACTTGAAGAAATGGAATTCAAAGATATTCCTCCTCTTGGATAAAGATTGCGAATCGGAAAATTGCAATAATTTGCGCTCAATGGTGGCACGTATTTTTCTTCTTTTTACATTGTTTGTACGCGAATAGAGGGAAACAAGATTCGGAAATCCGTATATATAACGTTAGTCATACTTTATTTGATAATTATTTATAACGTTTTTTCGTTAAAAAAAACAGACGCATTCTTTGTCCATTACTTTACATTATCATCTTCGTAGCGCGCCATTCGTCATGCGTCTATATATCGCCGAATACTTTCTGCGCTCGCGCAGTTCGATAAATTTATATCTCCCATTCATTCTAAATAACAAACGATAACCAGCGGCCAGCAGAAAATCTAAAAGAACAACGAACATAAGATTCCACAGCATATATATCTCCCGCAAACTTTTCGTATACACACATCGACAACTACATTTTCCGCACGCGTTCCACATACCGCCCCCTCTCCTATCAATTAAACGCCCCAGTTCAAAATAATACGCGTGCTGTGTGCTTGCGCTCTCTTTTCGAGTGCTACTGCACTACCGTCTCCTTTTTTTCCTCTCTTCGCGCACTCGCGAGGAGTAATTGCGGGGCGAGGATGAGTCACTTTGCAAGAGAGCGACAGATGAGTTATCAGCGCTCGCGCGTAAGCCTGTTTTCGTCGCGTTATATTATAGCAGGGAGTGAGAGAGAATCCGGATGGCACCGGAATGGAGGGATTGACGATTGGAGGCTGCGCGCGAGCTCTCATTGTCTCATTGATGCGCGCGTTGCTATACACACAGCCGCGTGTAAGACAGAGGGAATTATGAATGGGACCTTTTTCATTCTGGATTTCCTCTGCGGCATATATAGCGGGCGCGATAAGTCATTCGAGAGATGATGCGCCGTGCCTATGAATGATGCGATTTCGTATATATAGTGGGTGTCGAGGTTGACGATTAGGCTATGAGCTTTCGCAAGCGCTCGCTTTCATTGGGGTTCTCTCTGTGCGGCGTGTGCATGTAAACAGGAACTGATTTGAATGAAATATATGGATGTGTGTGAACTACATTGTCAGCGAGCGCGGGTAATGGGTTTTGGAATTTTTCGTATGGGCTAATTCTGTTTTTCGTATAACGTTATATGGTTTATTGTACCCGGTGTTGCGTATATGGATTATTGTTTGCTAATTTTATAATTTTTTTCTTCAAGGCACAGTCGTGCTTCTACTTGTACTCACTTGATTAGAGTTCAAGGCTTTGCATAAATTATTGTAATAACGTGTGAATATATAATAAAGCCAGCGAATTTCTATATATCTCATCAATTTCTTTTGCAATTATAATTCGTTAGGACTATACATTAATCACGCGCGCGTACACTTTTGGCTTGGTTTCTGAATAAAATCTTTTCACACGACGAAACTTTGATTAATCACGTGGAAAAAGAAAAATATGCAGCAGCATTTGCGACCTCCTCTCTTTCTCGGGCATATACCGAAAAATCTCAGCCAGCAGCAGCAGCAGCAGAACTGCTTAACATAATAAAGTACCGTGCATTCGCACTCCACCTCTCTCTCGTCCATTCCTCTCTCATCCGCTTACACCCGTTCCCACCTCCCTCCTCCTCCTCGCATTAACCTCTCTATTTCCCTCGTCTCCTTTATTCCTCCCATTCTCCCAACCCGGCAGATTAATTTTGACAAGCGCGCGCGTGCGCAGAAACTCCTTCTCTCTCGCCCGCCGCTGACGGCACTTCATTTTTCAAACGCGAGCTCCGCGCCAGCTTTTTCTCTCTCTCGCACTCGAGCATGAGTGAGTCTTTCCCCAGCGTTTTTTCGACTCTCGGCACACTTTGTTTCTCATTTGTTCGCGCGAAATAATCTCTCCCGGGCTCTAACCCCGAGAAGAGAGAAAGAGGGAAGGAATCTTAATGCGGCATTTTTTAGTGCGCGGAGAAGTATATATCGTATGTGGAGCGAGAGCTTTTCTTCATGCGGGGAGATCTTTGACCGAGAATTAAGTGCGCCTGGGGTAAGGTTTTCTTTTTGGGTAGAAGAGTGAGTTTTAAATTTACGCTTTATCGCGATGTTTACTCGTTAGCGCTGCTGCGCGAGCTTTTGAAGTTCTTTTTGGGACGAGCGAGATGGATTTTCGGGGTGGAGAATATCAAGTGGAATGAAAATATTTTGGCTGCAATCACGAGTGACTTTGGATTGTTGTAAAAACAATTTTAAGATACGAGCTGGAGTTTTGTCGTTGGCTTGAAAAAATATCCGCCCATGATTTATTAACTTCTTGGGTATTTTAACGAGGGATTTATATATCACGTTGCACACGTGTTCTCCTCTTTCCTTTATGAAAAAAAGTTTCTGTCTCCGATAATTAATAATATCCGAGAGTATTTTTATAAAATATTAATACGAGTGTGGTTGGATATGCGCTATTCGGAGAAATTCAATAACGAAAATTTAAAAGTTCATTATCGCTGCGTGATTGACAAGTTAATTCGTTAGATATAGAACAAAGGAATAACATTGAATATAAGCCCAGATAAAGAACGACAACATTATAAACGTATATATAAATAAAAAAAAACTGTTATCCCAGTGGGATTGATGCACCGAGATATAGAATAATTTTTTCCCGATAAAAAAAGGTATAACAACGTGGAGCGAATAATATGCTTTACGCCATGCCCACGACCATGCGAGTTCGTTCAAAAATGTTGAGCCCACGCGCATGCACGCTAAATACGTTTAATCATGTATAGCCGTTAATGTGTGTGTGTGTGTATATGATTATCGGAAAATGAATAAATCGCGAATTTTTCAGGCTCTCCCCCGCCGTCGATAAATCGGAATTTTATAGATTGTTATCCGTAAACGATAAAGCGTTTTTTAAATTCTCGCGGGGTTAACAAGAAAAAATTGCTCGCTTAATTTTTATATTTAATTTTTACACGTGCACGCGAGCTGTATGCGAACCAATCAAAACAATATCCAGCAGTTAATAAAGGAAGGAAATTTGATTTATATACAATATGGAAAAATGAAATGCAATTTTTGGATTACATATTTATTTGGCCAACAATTTTTTATCGTTTGCGCGGAAATACAAATTTAAAAATATATATCTTTAAAAATAAGCCCAAAATTCCACCGTCTTTAATTTTTTTTTCCTTTTTGTAAATTAAAAACTTGTTGCAATCCAAATACTTTTAAAATAACGAAAAGCCATTCATTCAGTTCATCTAAAAACCTTTTACAATCAATTACTTCCGCACTGCCGCCTCTTCAACACCCAAAAGCCTTTACAACACCCACTCGAAATCCAATACAACCGCTTTGCACGCTACAAAAGGTCCCTTCGAAATTGAAATTCCACCAACTTTCCCTTCTCTCTCTATCACTCTCAAAGTCAAAAGTCTTGACTGCTATACATACGAAAGATGTAACGCGCGCTATCGCATTGCCCATGGGAACGAGTTGCGCTCGTGCGTCATAGCGCGAGCGTTCGCGTTTAGCAGAGTAGTTGCTCGTCGAATCGGGGCCGAAGGGTCGACTCCTTCCGGCTGGATTCGCTATGGTATAGAGATACACGAGGCAGTGTACTGTTGTGCGATGATACGATGGTGGTGGTTCTGGTATAGGAGTGCCTGTAGGAGGTTCTGTACCGACCGGTGTACTCTTTTTCTGTTCTTGGAGATAATGCATTTCTTTTAAGGTAGAAAAATGAAGTGGCCGCTATTGATAAGTTTTTTTATGCATTATAATTATCGTTGTAAACGGCTTTTTGTTCTTTTGATTTTCTCATAACGAATAAATAAAGTAAATGTTCGTGATTATACTTTATACGCATCGATATAGATTTTTTCGATATACAGTGTGCGTAAAATGCGATTTTATACATTCTGTAAATTTTAAAAACCGCTGTTACGCCCCTTCAATCGAAAAATATCGTTCGCTACACGTGCGAAAGATGGTTCTACACTCGTGCTAGAATCAACACTATACTATATCGTATACAATACCAACGACCTAAATCGCTAAAAGT
This sequence comes from Torymus flavipes, assembly GCA_030522905.1. NCBI lineage: Eukaryota > Metazoa > Arthropoda > Insecta > Hymenoptera > Torymidae > Torymus > Torymus flavipes. The sequence goes on along the minus strand of JAPYZO010006335.1, from coordinate 8,129 downwards.
TGACACACACATACATATACATATAACTAATGCTGGAGCTGCGCAAGTTAAATTCATTTCCAAACGCAACAAAGAGACTTTTCCTCGCATCGGCGATTCAGCAGAAGTGACCGCGGGCCAGTAGCAGCAGCGGGCTATTTTTACTTTGTCCATTACGACACGGCGTACGTGCGCTCTAAACGCCTACATACGCCTCTCTCAAAAAGTTTTGACGGGCAATAAAAAGTTTTTAATTGCCAAAGTACATTCGCGCGGCACAGTGTTTCGCGCGCGACCCACTAAACAGCCGGTAAATTCGACAATATCTGATTTATTATTCAATTAGCGAGCGACGATATATTTTTAACTTTGACGCGCGGATGAAAGTTTAACGGCTCCCACGGTATGTTGATTCGAAAGATTTTTTTCCTGCCTTGCACGCGCGCGCTCTCGCGTTCTAATTAGCTTCGCGCGATTTAACGATGTTTTTGAAAAAAGTGTTTTTATTGCCGCGGTGAGAGAGGCGCGTGCTTTTAACGACTGCGTCGGAAGACAGCGATGGTTTACGCGTGTGACTTTGAATTAATTGAATTTGAAACAAAGTGTACAATGTAATTTTAATTTCAATTCAAGATTGGCCTTAAAAAGTTCAACAAAACTATACTAAAAATGAAGTCTCAAAACTATATATATAATTTTGATATATATTTCGCATTATTATATCAAAACTGTCATTTCGTCAAACTTCACCGTTACACCGCAGCACAATCTTCAATCCGACTTCGCTGTACCTATACACAAACTTTTTCTCCACATAACAAACCGTAACTCACGTCCCGTCGCTGCACCACCGCCGCACCGGCATCGCTTTTCCATAACCCATACATACGTTATACCTATACTACAAACCACGACGCGCGCACATCCCTCCTTCGCGAACTGTCAACCTCGCCGAAAATATATCTCAATAGCACTACACTACCAGCTCTCCCTTTCTCTCTCCCACCGGAAACTCTCAACTCATCCCATTGTGTCATCGACGTTAACCTCCTCCCTGCTCTCAAAGTCGTTCATCAAGCGCTGCGAGAGGAGGGGAAACGCGAAAAATACATTCGTGTATAACGGCGTTCTTAACACGTCGCCCCTCGTCGCGGTGCGCTCATATTTCGCGCTCGGGCGCGAATAAAAGACGAGCGGACGATAAACTCGCGCGAAAAACTGCAATAAAATCTGTCAGACGCTCGCGCGGCGCGAGGCTTAATAGCGTCTTTTGTGCGCCGCAGCGCTGGAATGTCTATTAGGGGGAGGAAAAGCGCGGTGACGAATTTTACGCGAGAGGGAGAGCGTGAGAAAGGGAGGATGGGGGAGTTTTTCCGGAACGGAGGGAATGAGGTGCGGGCGAGGATTTTAGGCCTGATGAGGGAAAATTTGGTTTGATTAAAGAGGGTAGGGAGAGAGAGAGAGAGGAAAAGGTGTGAGGAACGAAAAACATAAAGTATTCTTTAATCAAGCCTAATGTAATTATATAAAGGTGTATTTTTTGCCGGAACGACGTGTGCTGTGTGTGAATACTAAAGAAACTCATTTACCTTGCGGGTGTTAATCATGCTTAGAGAATACATTGTAACGCTTGACAACGGAATATCATTGAAACACAAGAAGAGAAATAGGGAATTTTTCTGTTAACCTACATCGCACAGTAGCTAAACAACCATAAATAAAAGAGATAAGTATAAATCAATTTGGTTAGATGGTATATTTCAATTACCTACATATATACATACACACACAGGCGTTCAGCAGATTAAGTAGCATTAGAGAATAAGTTATGATCATCGTTCTCCATCGCCACTGCGAAGAAGTACATAACTTTCTATTAATAGAAGGCGCATACGATGCGCGAAAAGAAAAACGCAAAGGTTTATCTGTCATCAACGCTCTCGGAAAATGTATATGTATACATATATTTTTTGCGATCGACAGATTATCCTTCGCTTGCAAAAGCCACCACGTCGCGTGCTTAAAATTTGCATGAAAATACGCCCCGACGTCTAATAACTATAAGGATAAAGCGCTGAACTTCTTTTATCCCCTTCATGAACCGTGCACGTATAACGGCGGCTTCAAATTCACTTCGTATTATCTCTACAAAACGATCGACCTCTATACAACGTAACTTCAATAACCGCGTTATACCGTTACGAAACAACAATAATATTTCGAAAATATATACGCAGCAGCTTCGGCTCCGAGGAGAGGAAAAGGTCAACGCGCGCGCGTGTGGAGAGACAGAAAGTGCGCAGCGTCGCATAGAGACGAGAGATGCAAATTGCAACGCGGAGAGAGAGGGAGACGACGACGACGAGAGATGCGTTTTATAGCTAATCAATCTTTCTGTCTTGTTCCCCGCTCGCTTCGTAATTTTCTTTTTGACGGAGGGAGACAGGACATACGGGAAAGGAAAGCGGACGCTCGCGGAGAAATTGATTCGCCTGCGCGTGCGAGAGAGCTGGTTCTCTGCGCGCGTTTTTAATTGTAGCGTTGTATATGTTGTGTACAAACGCGGGGCTCTATTTCACGAGTGATATAAAGAGGAGAGAAGAGTGTGTTTATACAGCGAGGTCTTTGGTTCCATTAGCACGCGAGTGTAAAGCGGGTATGCGTGCATTTGTTATCTACGCGGTGGTGGTCATACTTTTAGAGTGGAGTGTGATTTTCCTGATGGGGAGAGGAAAAAGGACCTTTGTGGAGAAGGATTAGGTGGGATGGAAAGTAATCTATGTTTTTTTTATTATTTTGAGAGTGATAGGATTGGTTGGATCGAAAATGATTGGGACGATGAGATGTGTGGAAGTCAACATGTTTTTTATTGTAATGGAAATCCTTATTTATAATTTAGACTATATAATAGGTAAGATTAGATTAGATAACATTTTTGTTTTTCATTTTATTATTGTTGATTAAAAGATAAAGTCTATATAAAAACGTATACTTTAACAATGCTCTTAAAACCGTTAACATCATCAAGATCAACGTCTCCACTTTAAACTATATCAACCTTACAAACCCTATCGATTCCAACTACAACAACAACACTATTTCCAAAGCGACATCAATCTCACAGTATATATACTCGCCAACAAATCGCACTCGGCACACAAGCCTCCTCTCTCGAATTAGATCTCATTAAAGATAAAGTACGCACTTATCCGCGCGCTGGCGCGCTTTTCCTCTCTCTCTCTCTCACTCGCGACGAGAATTACCCTCAGAACTTTTGCGTCGCGCAAGAAAAAAAACCTCTACGACTCCTCTGTACGCGCGCGAGCTGCACGGAGGGGAAACTTTCCTCTCTCGAATTAAGCCGCGACGCGGCGCGCACACGTGTACGCACGAAACTTCGCCCCCGCGCCCTATAATAAATTCGAAACTTTGTCGCCGATCGGCAGACTAAATAACCCCGTAATTCACCGTCGCGGTAGCAGCAGGGGAGAGATAGCGCCGCCTGTACGTATATATATAACCGTGTCTCTGTGTAGAGGGGGGGTGATATCGCTTCTCGCTTTTCGCGCTTTGATTTGTTTATATATGCGCGGGCGGTGGGTATCGAACGTGACGAGTGTGCGCGGCGTTAATTAGCATAATGCGTGTGAATGCGATATACGCGAAGTACAAGAGTTACCGAGTGTATGTGCGTTGTGCTATGGGAATATTTGCAGGTGTTTTTTTTTTATAACAGTTATCGGTAGTGTAGATTAGCGCTATTGGAGTAATTAGTTCCTGATGCGAAAATGATTCGCTAGATGGGTGATTAGTACATGGTACAGTTGCGGATATTGAATTATTAAGCGTCGATGGTATCGCGCGCGACGTTGAATATATGTGAAGCGGAAATGGATGTGAATTTTAATAACGACGGAAATGTTCAGTGCATAAGTTATATAGGCATATATATATACGTTGAAATATTAATTGCGACTCGCGTATCTCTGAGAGACACGCTGATATTATTATCATTACACTATGACGATATATATATGTATTTGACTCTGGTAGGATGGAAATTTTCCGAAACATGCATAACAGGTATATATAGTTATACCTCTAATGCTCATGACATGAAATTCATTCTAAACGCCGCGGACAACGACTGATCACCATCACAACACTCCCTACACTTACGCAGCGCGCAATATTAATCCAGCAATGAATTAACGAACAAACGAGCGACCGCGAGATAAATCGGCGGATTTTTATCACTGCCAGACACGCGCGCGCTTGGTCAACCTTGATTAATCCGCCCGTATTAATCCTCCCGAAGAAACAACATTCCCTCCTTCTCCCTTTCCATAATTGAATATCTCACGCGTACCAGAATTACTAGCCACGTATATACGCATCGCGAGAGCTTCCGGAAAAAAATCGAAAGACAAAGACCCGACGGGGCCGCAGGAGGGCTATGTCATCGTTCTGTCTTTATATTGCCTATATCGGCTCTCTCCTTCTCCTCTCTCTCTCTCTCTCTCTTCCTCCGCGTAAGGATAACCATAAAGCCGCTATAAAGTCCGCGAAGTGCAGCGTGAGAAAGGGCCAAGTGTTGTGCGCCTCGTCGTACATGCATTCATACATAAATAAGTACCCGTTCTCTCTCCCCGCTCTTCTCCTCTCTCACACATACATACACGTACGGAGTATAGTCGCTGTATATATGCGCGGGGCGGAAGAAAACGTTATTATTCGCCGAGAGAGCACAGCGCACGGTCGAGGTTATACGTGCGAGCGCGGCACACGGGCTACTTTCCTCTCTCGACGACTCGCTCCTGCTGCTGCGTTGCTCTGCAGCCCCGGGAATGCGCGCGCCTTTTAATGCTCCTTTTCGCGAGGATTTCGCGGAAATTCGGACGGCCGCCGCGCGCGCCGGGATTTATGAGGTCGCGGGAACTTTGGCGTTTTGTTGTTTTTAATTTATATCGGAGAGTTTGCTGCTGGAGAGATATTTTTGGAGCGTATATATATATATATAGTGCAGCCCATAAGAGTGCGGCTGATGTATCGGGAAAAGGGATTCTTGGTGTTCGTCGATCGGCTCTCCTTTGTTTTGGAATTTTTGCCGAAAGTTTCGAAGATATGCGCATGGGGGTTTTTTGATTTTTTGATGAAAATTTTTCGTTCCGATATACGGGTACCGTGGGTATAAAAGTTTCATTTTGAAATTGTATTTCAGGGAGTATATGGGGCGCGCGGAGGTATTGGATATCTTGTTAAAGTTTTGAATGATGAAAATACGTTTGTTGCTACATACACGTTTATTTAATTAAAGCGCGCGCGATTGCAATCATATATATATACACAACTTTTAATACAGTTTAGAAATTCAATAATTATTTTTTAATACGAAGGGAATCCTTTAATTAAAAATGGTATTGATTTCGAATAAATTGCTATGAAAAGTAATAAAATGAGAGTTTACTCGACGTCAATATCACGTCGGTATATTGATATTAAATCCAATACAAAAAGCGTTAGTTACATTTTTACAAGGTATATAAATTGGTAAATCGATTATTTAGTAACGACGTCGAATAAGGTCAAATGTAAACCCATATTATAAAATAAAATCAAACGCATAAATAACGAATGATCATTCGAGTAAACGTAATTAAAAGTACTATACAATCGACACGTGAAAAAGCTCAAATGTTATCATGTAAGAATCAATTAAAATCAAATCCGGGCACAAAATTGAATAAATATCGTTATAACGCAACCATTTACGACCGAGGTTTACAACCGATACTATACATATACAGCGCCGAAAGTTATGAAAATATCTATGCAAAGCAGCGACGGCCGAGCCAATCAACCCACCTAATTAAAATGGAGCTCTAAAACCGTCAAAACAGCCGTAAAAAATTCCCTTGATCTCCTCCATTTCCTCCGAAAAACCGTATCCCCCGCACATATATACACAACAAACTTAAACATCGTTGCCAGCATCGCAGCACCAATTTATCGACCGTCGGCGATAAACTATCGACTTAATAGACTTTCGCCTCTATTAACGCAGCCGCTGCCGCGTCTTCCCGGAATTCCCCGCCGCCCCGACAATGCGCATTATTCGCGCGCGAGTATGGGAAAACGCCGCGGCTCGATTAGTTTTTACGGATTCTCACGCGCGCGCGCGCGCGCGAATTATCGAAATTTATTCGAGGACGAGTCTCTGTGTGTGTCCGTCGGGATTATGGATGCGCGCGCGCCTGGGTCTGGGTGGTCTCTTAAAGTTTTCGGCGCTATGGGGAATCTTTGGTATTATAGGAGAGGGAGAGGCAGAGATCGAACGCTGTTAGATCGTTACGGTGTGTATTCGAGGGAGATGAGACGTCTTTATCCGGTTTTTCGATAATGTATAATCGTAAAAGTTTTACCGAGAGAGGGAAAGAGCGTAGATATATATATAGTGGATTTGACTTGATGTCATACTTAGCCGGTTGGTTTATTGTCGTTGCGCAATGTGTAAGCGGCGTGTGGCGGAGGACGATTGATGGAATTGGCTTTATGAAGGTGCGAGTGCTGTTGTGTTGTGCACGCGGGGGTTCAAATATTTGAGGAATGCAGGATGGTCGGAAATTATAAGAAAAGTTTATGATTAAATGATTTTTGTGAGTACGCTGGGTATAAAACATTTTTTAATAATGTTGAATTTTATTGTGTTGATATTAAAATTTTAATTTTAACGAAAACATTGCGTAATGCAAAATTTTTACTCACTCTATATATTTTATGATTATTGTACACGTGCAGGGGTACAGGTGAAGTACAGTATAACTAACTTTACGATAACGTTAACATGATTAAAAACATATATCAATCATGAATCACAATTTTTACAAAAGATTATTTATGTATGAATCTGAAGAGATTGCATTCATTATGCTAAAGAAATCCTTGAGAGGATTAAATTTAAATCTTCATATTCTACTTTACAAAAATTCCTTTTATCATTCATTGCATAATAAATTATAATTATCCCATTCTTCAGTAACTTTGCAGAAACTTTTCGAATTTCAAAAACTGATAAACAACAGACAATCCTTTTATAATACACAACTGAGCATCTTTTCAACAATATTACGCAACAAATTATAAACTTTCCGTCCAAACGAAAAATCCCTCCAAGTATACCAACATTCCGCAACCACGGCAGCATCACTCGAACCTCATCATCCTCACTTCCACTCTCGAACCCCGGCGCCTCAGGTATTTAAAAAGGGCGGCGTCGGCGGTCTCTCAATCCTCATGTCTGTCGTCTCTATACCTGCGCGCTACTCGAGAGAGAGAGAGAGAGAGTCAACGGGCAAAAGTAGTCGCCGGCGGTCTCCTCTTTGTGCGCCTGCGCGATTTGCATGATTCACGCACAGAGGCGCCGCCGCCTTGTGTATATAATACAGAGGGTGTGAGAGAGCGCGAGGACAGAGAGTCCCTCGTGTGATTTACAAGCCCCGAAGCCGCGTTGTTCTGAAATTTTCGCGGAGAGAAAGGCATCTTTTAATCTGTGTATATAGATATATGTATTGGTGATTCAGAGGCGATTGGATGAGACAGAGAGCGTGGGAGGGCGGCGGCGGTGATTTGATGTCGCCGCGGCGCGGTAATGAGTCATCCGCAGTTGTAGGTTGTTTAGGATGAAATGTTGGGTACGTGATGAAAACGAAGTAGTTTTGTTTTTTAATCGATGACTTGGTTTTTAATTAAAAGATGGAAAATTAGGTCAAAAGCGATAAATGAATTAAAGTACGGTATACAAAGCGTGGCACGATTTTCCTGATAAAAATACTCCCCCTCTTCGTTTACGAATTCAACCTGATTTCATTTCAGTATATAATTACTACAATGTCCCGCGCACGCGCGTATTTCTTTCAATAAGCGTGCGCGGGTCGCTTTTTCCCGGTTTTAATTAAAACCTAATTAATTTCGAATAAATAACCTTTTTTTATTGCTCGCGCGCAACATCAATTAGCAGATGTGTTCCCCCGGAGTTTATGGCGCGTGTACAGCATATATATATGTGTAGTCACCGAGATTCGAAATCTAAAAAGCACTTTTAGCCGTGACTAAGAGATATATAATACGTGTGCGTGTGTGTGTGTATGTGT
>JAPYZO010006334.1:0-14248 GCA_030522905.1 Torymus flavipes | reverse complement strand
CGAAGGTGTTGCGCGTCTTATATTGCGCGGCTCCTCTTGTGAGCTTTGTTTGCTCTCTCCACCCCGCCAAATTGACCATCGCACACATATACGCGTATACATAAGCAATGTAACACCCTCGAGTGTATGCGCACATATGCATATAAAGGTAAAAACACACACATGGATGCAAGCATATGTAGGCGAGCGTGCGCGTGAATATGCGACCATAACGCATCGTCGTCATGCCGCAGTGTTATTTTGCTCTTTCTCCGACACGCCAGTACGAGAGAGAACGCGCGAGGCACCCCACCCGCAGCAGTAGCCGTGGCATTATATCGTGAGCTCGCGCACAGAAGTAATTTATAGTTGCAATAATTTATTGGGTACCATGGGGTTTATACTTTGCCTGACGCGTAGCCATCCGTCACCGTCAGTGACGTCACCTCCCTCCACATAATGACTACCTACGTCTGCCCCCTGCCGCCCCCCTCCACTCTGCTGCCTCGCTCTCTCTCTCTCTCTCTCTCTCCTCTTTTCGCGCGCGCGTTCCACCGTTACTGCCGTGCTTCGTGATCCGTAAGACGCGATGGGCTTTGAAATCGATAAATAACTGCGGACAGATAGGGAGAAAGAGAGAGAAGGACGTACACACTCTTTTCGACTCGAAGGAATTATAGTACCTACGGACACGAACTTTCCACTCTTTTTCGGACAAAGTCGGCGAGCGAGCGAGAGACGATGAAGGAAAGACACATGCGCGCGCGTGTCTGGCCGCCTTTGTGCCCGGCCTGGATTTATTTCCCTTCGCGTAATATATGATTACCGAGGATGACTGCCGCGTTCTTCTTCTGCTCCTGTAAGCGCGCAATGCTGCCAGTGGAAAAAGGCGAGATTGACTAGACAAAGAGAAAGACACACACACACGTCGGTATTATTTACGGCCCGGTGGGCGGCACTTTCGGCCCACTAATTTTGCGAGCTGATTGCTTTTCTAATGAGTTAATTAATTTTCAGCCCTGGACGCGTATAAGGCAATATATATCGATAGCCGCCCGGCTTGCGCTTGTATTTAGATAAAGACTGTATCGGAGTGATAGCATAACAAATGGAGTATTAGATTTAATAGGTCGCCGCAAGAGTCGGTGTCTCGCGCGTATAGAGTGAAAGGAAAACTTCTGACACGGGTAATCAGTTTCAAATCGACGCTTATCTCACGTCGGCTTTGCTTTGCGGTTGAAAAATATATCTAGTGAAATGGGAGCGTTTTCTCTATACCTTATGTAACTATCCTCGTGAAACACGTATATATATACCGGGTGTACGTCGAACGACGCAGAAAATCCATCATTTGCAAAGATTAAAGAACGTAAACAGCGATTATGATACGAAAATTAGATTAGTTGAGCGTTTCCATGTCTATATAGAAAGAGAAATCTTGTATAAGAGCTGAGATTTGATCTGAGCGCTGAAGGGCAAGCTCATCGAGAAATCCATCAGGTTGATATCGCGCGCGTCTTTCGTCGAGGGAGTCGAAAATCCTTAATAATAAAAGAAAGAAGCAGCGTCGCGTGTCCAGCCATCCATCGTCGTTCGAGTCGTCTATTATATGTATATAACGCGCTGTGCTCGCCGCACTTTCGATCGATCGGATCTAAGCTATTTCGAGCGGGGGTCGGCCATCTCTCGCGACACAAAACGAGCATAGCGAAAAAATCGAGAAAGAGCAAAGCTGCTGGCTGCCGCTGCCACCCCTTCAACCCCGACGTGACGGACGGACGGACGGACGGATGGATGGACGGGTAAGACGGGCTTGACGCGAGGCCGCAATATGTCAGCCGCCCCTCCCTTCCCCTTACTCTCTTTAATGCGCGTCTATGTGCATGCCGCGTCCTTCCCGGGCTCTCGCGACTCGTCATCTCTCTCTCTCTCTACGTATACTACGCCGAGTCCAGAGAGATCCAGATATGCTCGTCACGTCGCCTTCGCGCGAGCGGCCGAGGGGAGGAAGGAGAAGTTGCGCGCGGTGGCGCGCGAGAAAAGGAGACCGAGGAGGAGGGGAGAGAGAGGTCGCGGACGGGGAGAGAGAGAAGGTGCTGCTGACGGCTGACGTTGACGGGCGTTTGTCACTGTCCCGCGGCAAATAATATCCAGCGCGCGGGTGTCGCTCTATACCCGCACCCCCTCGCTCTCTTCCCCCTTTCAGCCAGCGCCTTCCGCCCCACTATATGCTCGAGTCCTATGTTTACTTTATCACATTTCACTCTTTTTTTTCCCTTCTTTTGCCGCGACTAATTTATTTCCTTGTTTTCCTTTCCTCGCGACGGGTTATCGATTTGTTGCGCGTGGACGTATATATATGGGCGACTTCCATATTTCATCAAATATGTAAATTTTATCGAAAACCCAAACAATTCCAATTCAAATATTATGATAATTATGTATTATGTATAGAGTTACGTAATAGAAAGGGGTAGTTTCTTTCTGTCCCGATATCTTAGCTTATCGCAAAGCAAATTGAATAAACGAATCAATCAATCGTCTCGACCCCCCTTTTTAGAAACGCGACCGGCCGCGGCTCTCGCGCGTCGCATGATAAGGGTAAGCGCGCCTTGCGGCCTGCCGGAGACGTGCGAAAAGCCCTCGGCGAGCTGGACGTGACTCTAAAGGGGTTCCCTCTCTCACCCGCTCGTCCAATGAGACGCAGGACGCGCGACGAGACCGAGTATTTTCGATATTGCGGAAATTGCCTTATAACTTTTGCCCCTGACGGCCGCATAATAAGGAGGAGGCGGGGGTGCTGTGCGCTGGATGCGTCTTAATTATTATTGATGCTTGAGTTAAGGTTATTATTGGTTCGGTCGCGATAGCATTATGTATTGTGCTCCTTGGATATCTTGTGTTTAGTTCAATGTTTATTGATTTAGAAGCGCCCGTATTTATGTAATTATGTAAAGTTCATCTATTGGAGTACATTATATATGTTTGTCGTATAAGTTACAAATGTATTCTGCCATACGTATGTACTTTGTATGTATATCGTTGGTATAAATATTAACCAGAAGCTGCGGCTATTTTTCAGTTAAATTTATGGCTGAAATGAACATCATTGCTTGTATTTCATAATTATGTACCAATCCGAATAGAAAAATTTTGGCATTTACACTTCACAAAACTTTTAGATGAATTATATATTTTTTGCATTAGGATTTTCGTTAAAAACATCTTAGCTATAAAATATGACTAATTTTCTACCAGAGATGTAGTCAGTTATTAGATCTTTTTGTACAACGCATTTCTGACGAGACTTATATTTAATTACTCGCTCCCCTTGTCCCTTTCTTGTGTCTCCTATCGCGTCTGCCGCGGAAAAGAAATTTCCTCAACATAGTGTGGCTATACGCGGACCGCTGCTGGCAGGCAAATATACACATAGACCTGTAGCCGCTATTCATCAGATCATAAAAGTATCTGGAGCAGCATGTTAAAACATTGTACTGAAAAATGTTACATTACATAACTCACTATGAAGAAACACGTATATTATCTTGATACTATCAATTATTGATTATTAATATGTTCATATCCCAAGAATAAGATAAAATAGCGAAAGAAAAGGCTATACCCGACCGATCGAAACCACAAGAAACGAAAAAAAAGAAAGCGAGCATCCTAAAGAAAGCCCGTTCTTGTCGATATTCCGGAATCCATCAGACGGCCGCTCACCGACGGGGGTGATAATTAGGGGAAATTATTCGACTTGTCGGGATCGAAGCGCCTTCCTCTCGTCGGGACAAAGACGTGTCGTCGTCGTCGTGGTAGTAGTCGGGGGTGGCGAGCGGCGGCAGCAGCCCCGAGGGCGGTAGAGAAACGGAAGGAGAGAGAGAGAGAGCGCGCGTACAGGAGAGACGCCAGCGGCGGCAAGGAGAAGGAGGTGGAGGTGGAGGAGTAGGAAAGGAGAAGGGGAGTCTTGGCGACAGCCGTCAATCGATTGTCAAGCGGGTCAACCGACCAACCTAACCTCAAGTCCGACGCCGCCGCCACCCCCCTACGCGAGGCGCGAGAAGCGGTTTCCTGTGCGCCACCCGCCGCTGGGCTGCTCTACACCGTCGAGAATTTTTCCGCATCGATTTGTCCCATCATTTTTCACTTTGATTGATGGATATTGATTTTCAAACTTCGAGGACATTCTTAACGAATCGCTGATGTTGTGTGTTGTATAGGTTTGGAGCGAGTATTGTGAAAGCTTCGTGAAAGTAAATGCAGACTTTTTCAGATTTAAAATTTGAAAAACGAAAAGTTTAATATCAAGCATAATAGGTATATTGTTATAACCGGTTATCAAATAAGAATGTAGCGTGAAGATAAATAGAGGGAGAGCGTTTTTTCTACTAAACGGGCGATAAATAAAACATGGACATACTAAATGGAAAATATTCTCTTGCGTAATTCATGACAACACTTTGTGATAAAGCCATGTTTTTCATCCCGTTTCAGGAATCTATGCGCGGTTTAAAATAATTTTTTTTTTCAATTTATTTCTTTTAAAAAAAAAAGGAAGAATAAAGAAGATGTCGCAAGGACGAAGAGAGGTTCAATCAACCCAGCCGTGAAAAAAGAGAGGAAATGATCCTCAAAAAGAACAAGATAATTAATAATTTTCCTCGAACAAGCCAAGAGAGGTCTGGGCAAGCCCCGAGGGTTAATTTAATCGAGCAATCCAAAGCTCCGCGCAGCTCCCTTCACCTCGAGAGGGGCGGAGAGGCAGGGAAGGAAGAGGGAGAAAGAGGAGCCCGCCGTCAAAGCGCTTTCCTTTGAGGACGGCGAGAGATCGAGGCGGCGACGACGACGAGTCGAATACACTTTTTTCGCGCCCCCGTCTCTCCCTCACTTTTTGCGGCGGCTTCGTCCTCTTATACCGTAGATACGCGAGCGACGAGCGAGAAAATGAATAATGGCAAAAACGACAGTAATGTAGTTGAGACTGAATAATTGGCCGAGTGTGTGACGTAACTTGTTTTGTAAACATGTATGGCTGATCGATTGCCTGCCCGTTTAAATGCTTCGAATGGGATAATTAGCTTCGCCGAATAATTTAACGAAAATTCGCGGGTATTAGTGCAGCTATGATGTTGTTATTCAATGTATGCAATTCGCGCATAGACAATTTGCATAGTATGAATTTTAGCAATTTAACGATCTATATACGCGATCATTATATAACGATATTGAAGGTTGTACATAAAATTGTAATAATAATATAACACGTATAAATTTTGAGAATTAAGAAGTAACTATACAGTAATTTTACAACAAGTATACGTTACTATAGATAATTTTTTAACGTAGGGTAATAATCTACAAGTAGCAGCCCTGCCATTACTGACCTATTCTTTCGTCCGCGACTGCAGCGAAATTTCGGACTCCCCATCATCGGTGCGAGAGAAAAAGCTTCACGCACTTCTGGCCTGCAGAAATGTGCAGGAGAGGAGACGCGGCCTTCCGGAGGACTTTATAATTTGAGGACGCGCGCGCCATGTAATGATCTCCCCCCCTCTCCTTCGCACATATTTCGCTTCGTGGAAGTAGTCCGTCTGAGATCATAAAGCCGCGCGCGGGCCTATCATTAAGGCCACTGCGCTTCCATCACCGGCGCATCACTCGGACGCGACGACAACGACGACGACGGAGAGGACGGATTTCGGTTGCTGCTGCTGCTGCTGCTGCTTGATTAGCGGAGGGCTATGTCGAGAGAGGAGCCTTATTAAAACAGAATTTGGCCCCTTCTTTCTCTTTCCCCTGGGTCTCGTTTATTGCTTCGCTATTACTATAGTTTTTGCTCGCGTCCGTGCTTCTTCGGCCGAGTTTTTCTGCGGATGGACCGCCCGCCGAGTTGTTTTGTTCGCCGTTCCTGTATATGTATATATATACGCGCTGGTGTAATAACGAGGCCTGGCGTCACTCTGCGTGTATTTAGTTTAACGACTCGCGTAACGATTTAATAGATTTTATAGTACTTGAGATAATCAGTCGTTCGGAATTGAAGACGTTATGCTTAATGAATAATTCAGATTTGACAGTGCTATTATCATTTTTATCGGTTCGAGGAAACAAAAGCTAAAAATGTAGGAGATCCTTTTGTCAGACTTTGAAGTGCTGGGCTGTCAGTCCAAATCACAGTAAAAAGTTGAGGTCGAATTAACAAAAAACGTAGATGTAATACAAAAGTATAAAATAACAATTTTTTTTCAATTTTGATTGTAATAGTAAATATTGTACACATACTTTCGAAGTATCTAGACTTTTGTATATAACGAAAAGCTTACTTCCTTATGCCGAGTGAACTGAATATATCACTGCCCGAGCTAAATATCTCCTGTACCGAAATGATTCGGAAACACCAGGACGACGTTCGTCCATCTCCCCAGTGTTTTTTCGCTGGGCAACGACAACAACCTCGACGAGTCTTCCTTTGCGACTTGTCTCGCGCAGACGTCCACCGCACCTCCCAATATGTGTGTATATATATATATATGCACCTATGTATATAGATGCAGAGCCTCGATCGGAGCGGACGGGCAGCCCACTGGCCTCGCGGCGACTTCGCGACATTGATCTGTCGACGCGGAGACGTCCGGTCAGTGCGCAGTGGCTGCGACGACGTGAGCTGGAATTTTTCCTTCGTCAATTCTTTCAATATATATCTATATATATTTTTTGGCGTCTTATTATCATTTTCATCCCCATTCGACAGAAAATGTTTTTATAATTATTATTTTTCATAAATATATCTGCTTTTGTTTTCTCGCACACTTCATATTTTGAATATAACGTTGCTTATGTCATATTTGAAACTTTCCTAAACAAACAGCATATAACGCGCCGTTATCACAACGGCATTGTTTGCTCAAAGCGAAGAAACAGCACCGAAATAACTGCACATTTACCCTCATCTCTGTCGCTTATCGACATCGATCCTAATGTCCGCAAACAGCGTATTTACATGCTATTCTCTCCCTCCCTCTCTTTTGCGACGGCTGCGAGAAATCCCACGTGGAATCCTATATACACAGGCTCGCGCCGCGCGATCCAGACACGAGACTCGCACACGCCTATTGAGATTCCATCGAAGTCAAAGACGGGAATAACGGCTGCTCCCTCTCGGCTATCTCTCCCGCGAATATATCCGCTAAACAGCGTCGAATTAGAGAGAAAAGAGCCCTGCTGCTGATCGACAGGGCCGGGCAATATTCGCCGCTGTGGCCAGACCCGTCGGGACTGACGTCTATACGTATATATATACGTGTGCCCGGGAGGGAGAGAGGAAAGACGAAATGAACGAAACGCGAACGAGAGCGAACGACACGCTTCATTGCATATTCAGCGGCGCTGTGGGGGCTACAACTGCCGCGCGCGGTGGCTATATAGGACGAGAGGCGAGGATTTCGTCGCGGACTATGCGTTTTCTTTCAGAGCCCAAGAAAAGAGAGAAAGAGAGAAGGTTGTAAGTCAAGTGAGCGCGGAATTTGTATGAAATAGTCGTGCGTTTTTCTCTCGTACATGGAAAAATAAAGATCTCATTAATTTTAAATATAAAGCTCTAAAATTTTATGAACGTTATGTTAAACTACTGCATATGTTAACTGTAGCCAATTTTGAGTACAAAAAATGCAATAATAAACTTAAACTTTCTTTACAATCGAATGAAAAAATTAATGGGAGCAGTCAAAAACGTGCCCTAGCGGGCAAGTAATTTTCCCCTGTATTTCTCGCTCAGTTGCTCTTTCTAAACTGTCCGAGATCAACCTCCAGAATATCCAGAGCAGTGGTTTATTGGTTTCCACGTGGTTTCCTGCGGCGTAGCCAGGCGCCTGGGTATCCAGCTAGAGGCATCCCTCAGCCATCCGCGAGGGCCGCAAAAAGAAAGCGGGGAGGGTAAACGACGACGACGACGTCGCCGAGTTATTCGCGAACGCCCCGAGAATTTCGTCCGTCGTGTAAGCTACTCGGCAGGACCATCAGAGCTCCGACTGCGCTATATCCTCTCTTTTTCCTCTTTCTTCTCCCCCCGCCCGCGCGCTTTTCTTTGCCCGCCGACACGCGTGATGCCGTCTTTTACCCAGCGCGGCCCAGCGATAAGCGCTACTCCCGGATTATCGCGAGGGTGCGGAGACCCGAGGAATTTTCCGGCGCGTAAGCGCTCTGACGGACAAACGTTATTGGGTCATTTGTCGCGCCGCGCCGAGGTTTATCGATAAACTTTCTGATTTCATTTCGGCTTTCGAGATGCTTTTCCGGACTTTTTGCCTATATATAAATGTTTGGTTTGTCTGTCTTCATTTCATTGATTATACACATTGATTGTTTCTATAATGAATATACTTTATAATAGAATAAAAAGACTATTATCGCATTCCAATTAAATGCTCGATTCCGTGTCTGTCTAAACGTACACGGGGGTTCGGATTTCATCGATACGTATACAGAGGGACATGTCAGTATAGGTTGACATGGCCTGGGCCGGTGGCATTTTCTCTCTTTTGAAAAGACTACCGGGAGGACGAAGCGAGATAGAGAAGGAGGGAGAGAAAAGAGGAGAAGGGCGGCGCGGCGGGAGCGAGTATACTAAAGCATGATTTCCGGACAGCTTCCGAGTGATATCTAACGAAGACTCGAAAGGTCGAATGACCGTCGCCGGTGCAGAATTGCGCCGGATCCGCATAGTGACTGCGGACGCAGCAAGAGAAAGAGAGAGGTAGGGAGGAAGAGGGAGAAAATCGTGCTCGAGGCGGCGGGCGGGAGGAGGTCGGGGGGGAAGGTTTCGTTATATACGGGACAACGAGTGTACAACGAGGCAGGGCCGGAGTGTGCACACGTACACGTGCACGGAGAAAGTGTACGTAGCATGAGCGGAGGGTGAGAGGGTGGAGAGGGGGAGAGCTAGCGGAGAAAGTCTAAAGTGCGAGGAGAAGCGGGGCGCAGGGTAGAGAAGGACGCCGTTTCATCTGTCACCTGCAGACGTCGCCTTCCTTTCCGTCATCGTCCCTCTCTCGGCCCCCTCCACCCACCCAGCCTCCCTTCTCTCCCACCTCTTTGATAATAATAACAATGGAAGCCCTGGCTAGCGTTCGCTCGGTCCGCTCGCTCGCGCGCACGTCGTGGCATGTGAAGTTGAGGGAGCGGCACAGAAGCCGAGAGCCAGCAGCCGAGAGAGAGAGAAGGACGCTGGAAGCTGGACGAGAGAGCGAGAGAGAAAGCGAACGGGTCACAAGACGGCCGTGTCACGTCCGCGGCGGAGCTGCTGCCCACCCCCGACAGGTCGCCCCCCGCGCGCGCTTGTCAAGTCGCCGCGCCTTCTCCTCCCGCTGCTGCTGCTGCTGCTGCTGCTTTTCCTCCCTTGCACGGTGCGCAATAGTATGCGCTATATACACACCCACGCACGCATACAACTACACTGCAGCCTCTCTCTCTCTCTCTCTCTATCTTCATCTCTGGACGACGCGAGCTTTATCCCTTTCTCTCCTCGTTTTCGTGGCGGCGTCCATCCGTCCGTCCGTCCGTCCGTCGTCGTCTCTGCCGGCCCTTATTACACGTCGCGTGGTTCAACTTCATCAGAGGCTGACCCAGCATACACGCAGTGTAGGTGTACGCCAGTACAAAGGCATTAACATGCGTAACCCTTTCGGGGGGGGGGGGGAGGGGGAGAGGGGGGGAGAGAGAGAGAGAGAGAGAGAGAGAGAGAGAGAGAGAGAGAGAGAGAGCTTTATGCACGACGACGACGACGATGTGTGTGGCGGCGACGGCGTCGCTCTAATTTGAGCAGCATTTGGACGCTTTAATGTGGAAGGATGGCGACAGCCGTCCCGAAAAGACAGAAAATCTGCGTGCTTTTGTTCATACCTCGACGCCTGATGGGGTTACGTAAAAGTAGCTTTCATTTTCTTGATACTTTCTATGGAAGGTTATAATGAGGGCACTAATCTTGTACATCGCATTGGTCTTGCTTTAAATTTTATAGTATATACTTGTCGTAAAATGGAGTGAATTGCGGAGTGTTACGGTTCGAAAGGGGATCAAGATGATTAGGGCGTAGAATATCCGAGTATAATTTAGAATCTTATTTTGAGTCATAGCCTTTTATGTCAGCAACATTGGTGCATCGAAAAAAATAGTGCAATTATAGTGTAGTAGTGACCGCAATCCATAACGAATAATTAGCTGAATGTGTCAAACTGTAAAAAGTTCAATAAATCTTTTCTAATTGAAAGTTTATCACTTTTATCACATAATTTGGAAAGATCTTTAAATAGTACCAAAAGAAATAATCTTATGTTTTTGTTATGAAAGAAACCGTCCATGCCAAAGCTTGAAATATTTGATCGTTAATAAAATTAACTGCATTTGTCTATAAAGTTCATCGTCAGATACGACCTCAAATATAGGTAAACACGCATAAAATATGCAGAAGAATTTGCGAGAATCCATTGTGATAAATCAGATACCGAAAAAAAACTTTCCCATTTGCGTTGAAAAAGCAAAACTATTAATATATGGATGTAACATTCCGAGTGGAGTCGTCAAGTCAAAAATTCAAACTGGTTAAATGTCTGCTGAGGGAAATTAATTGAGAGACTCAATATAGTGACAAATTTATCTATTTAAAAGGATTTGAAGGACGTGCTTTATTTATAAAGTTGATTGTTTTCGAATATTATTAGAATTGAAAATTTCGCAATATATTGTAGATAAAAAAATATTAATTCAAAAGCAATCATGATAAAATAAAAAAAAAGGAAACATTCGATTTTCATTCCCAATTTCCTTAAAAATGTCATCCTTCCCAACAGGTCCGCTCTCTATCCTCTTAAGCAAATCAGGCGGAAAACGAATTCCTCTGGGCGCGCACACAGTGCAGACACTCGGCTGCAACGTACACGCTTTTTTCCCTATACATGTTCATATGTGTTCTTCCCTCCCGCTCAAACGCAGATTTCCAGCTGACCCGAAACACCGCTCTCGCCGAACCCATTTAATCGTTCGTAATTCCATTCGATTTAATTACCAAGAGCTGCTCTCGCAACCTTTTAAAAAGTTCATGGCGGCAGCGTGGCTCACGCAAAAACGCGCAGCGCGGCGCCAGCAGCAGCTAATAATCGAGCTGGCGCTCACGCTGCACGTGCGGTAATGCGCCGAAAATGATGCGCCGCCGGCCGGGGCCGCATAAATAAACGCGGCCATTTTCATCGGCTGACTTTTATCGCTTTTTTGTTTTTATTAACTCACGCGTCGCTGCGCGCTGCACTCCGGCACGTGGCCGATCCGCAGCACAGCGCTCCGAGCCACGGCTAATTAAGCGATGTACTCGTAATATTGAGGCTGCTTGTGTTTGTGTGTTTGTGTTGCTTACCTGAAACAGAAATTACGAGAAAAATTCGTTAGGTCTGTGAATAATTTCAATGGTTATTGTGCGAGCGCGAGCAATCGCCGTGCTTAAATAACGCCTGCATGTGAGAGTTGTATTTATAAGGGGGAAAATTTTCTATTAAATGCTCTGTGTATATTTTAATTTACGATTAATTCGAAAGAAAGGGAGTCATTTTAAATGAAAAATACCACGAAATTCTATATATAAAAATGACAATATGCAAATAAATAAATTAAACTTAATGTTACACAAAGAACAGCTATAAATATGCATTGACATAATAATTTTCATGATTAACTACTATTTAATAAGAATCGTGCAATGATAAAATCAATTGGCTTGTAACGAGTAAATAACTAATAAACATATTATATATTAATGAATATTATCCGATAAATCCATTAAATGAACCCGGATCCGCATTGAACATTAATAAAACACGGATAAAATATTAAATAAACCATTTTTTATTATATAATCATATTCCGTTTTATACTTTTATCATACACACGCCACGCGCTTCAAGCGGAAAAAAATCCACAACAATAAAACCAAATGCATTTCAACACACGGCACACGTGCAAATCGGCCGCCGAAAAAACCATCGAATTCACGTGCGCTCGAATGCGTCAAACTTATTAACATAAAATTTTTCGACGACTGCACACAGCAGCAGCGGCGAGGCGGCAGCAGCAGCAGCAGCAGCACGACGTGTGCGCACGTTTAAACAAAAATGGCAAACCAAATTTCGCGGGCTGGTAACGAAGAAAGAATAACAAAAGCGAGGGAGAAAGAGCGAAACAAACAATGCCTCGACTGCATTGTGCGCGCACGGGCAAGTCATTCGGCCAATGATAATTAACTCGCGCGGGGACCACGCGAATGAATTCACCGAACGAATACGAAATGCCGCCGCGGTGGCGGCGGAGCGATGATCGTCATTTCGGCCGATCAAAAGCGCCCACCAATATAAAATGGAAATAATTCGATATAAAACCGAGGGACTCGTTCCCTCTCTCGTCCGCGTGCGCGTGCTCGTACTTTACGTGTATATAAACGCGTGGGAGAGGGACGAAATGACGGAATAAAAGTGCATTAAAGAGAGGGAATATTCGTTGCGTAATGATGCGCCGTTAGTTATTTCCCGCATGCAGTCTCACGTACGGGCGCTCACATACATGCATACGGTGGCGCCCGCTTGATTTTTTCGCCCGAAAGGTAATCCAATCGAGTACGATGATTGAATTATTAATTGAATGACGCGCGCGGGCGCATGCGGCTGGGGTCACACGCGCGCGATTCTCGTTTCCCCTCTCTCTATGCCTCTGTCTCCTTCACTCTATATCCACATATACATACATGTGTATCTCTTTGCCAACGGCGAAAAGCCTTTTGCTGTACGGATACGTGTATATACACATCCGACATATTCGGAACTTTTTTCGACAGTTTTTCTCCGCGTGGCATTATAGTGTGTGTGTGTATATACCCTGTTGTCGTCAAATTAAGCGGCTGACGATTTGAGAGAGAGAGAGAGAGTGAGATACCGTCGCTCGTTCGCATTTGCATTGTTTTTTCGCTTATCACGCATTATATCGAGTCTCTTTTACTTTTTCCATTGTCACCCGAGTGCTGGAACAAATTGTCATAATTAAATTATACGCGAGCGCGCGGGTATTTTTATCACGTAAAATTTTAAGTTTTTATCTGCCCGTCAGTTATTATAATGGGCTGCCCCGCAGGGGATCACTTTGCAATTTTTAAACGGCGTTAACCAAATTCGATCAGATTGAAATTTTTTTAATAAAACGAGCTTTTAAAGGCCCTGATTTCGATATTTAACTATTTATTTATCATTATTTGAGGATATCGGTCATTTTTTACTGCTAATATACTTGTTGAAACGATTTTTATTTATATGAGTAAATGAAAATACTTGAAAAAAAATTATTTAGCAAGTACATTTATGACTTAATCTTTATCGTTTAATCGAAATGTCGACATTCTTCTATATCTAATTTTAGTGCTGCAACGTTAAATCCTGTTTGGTTTATTGAGTAATACAAAAAGTTAATATTTTCTTTCTTCAATCGTCTATATAAGGAAGAAAGAAAAATAATATTATTTATATAAAAATCAAAAACAGTTTAACTTTTACAAAAATTTGTTCATATTCAATTACTTATACCGTGTATAAATATTGACAATAAAATAATATTATTATCTTCCTGGAAGTTTGAATTTATAATACTACAAATATTTCATTAATGATGGAATACCACGAAAAAATTTAATTGAAAATCATAATTACGCATTGTAGAACAATTTTCGAGTATTTACTTGTTTATCAATTCAATCGATTGTCCGCATATAAACACGCACAAATATATATACATTTCACTTTAACGACAGACAAAAGGAAGTGTCCCACGTCATTTTTGCGCTTCAGAATCACCGCCGCCACCACCGCTCCGCAATAAATCATCAGCAGCAGCTGTTAAACAAGTTTGCGTGAAACACGAAAAAAAGGAGTAAAGAAGAGAGAGAGAGAGGCGAGCGAACGAACGTGAAGGTATACAGGGAAAAATATTTGGCGAGAGAGAGAATGAAGCTTTGTCTCGGCTGCTCGTCCCGAGCTACGAATGATCCTGTCCTCGGAAATTTGATCGACACTGGACAAACTAGTTGACGCCGGACGACGTCTCGCTGAGATTCCGAAACAGTTTGTTTTTATGTGCCATGAGTAGGCGCGTAAATTTCATCAAATTGCACTTTGTATGCAAAATTTTATGACTTCGGATTATTTAGGTATATTGATTGTCTGGTTGTAAATATTTCTTAATG
>JAPYZO010006333.1:0-10262 GCA_030522905.1 Torymus flavipes | reverse complement strand
TGTTCATAAAGAAAATTTTATCAAAAGGTGCAATCAGAAAATTACACTTACGTGACAGGATGACACTGACACAGACGAAGAGAAGGAAAGAAAGAAAATACACGATTTTACTCATTTTGGTAAGGATGCTTGTGAGCAACTGATAATCACGAGGAAAAAAAAGAAGCTTTTATAGAAAAAAGTCGGGCCTAACCTTAGCTTGTACGTATACGATTTCCCAATGTCAAAACATCTTTTGTTTATGCTCACGTTATAATTGAAAAGATAACGCTTAACTTATTTTCCTTATGATAAGTATATTTTCCTTATGGTAAAATAGTACATTATATAAAAAGGGACAAAAGTCGCTCTTGATTCCCAAGGGAATCATCGACTTTTTTATTGAGTTACACATAGTACTTCATTCTCACCTCAACTGTGGCCACTTTTTAGACTTGGAAAATATGATTAGCCATGTTAATATTTACGCTATTCCCCACAAGTGATTCCTTGATGACTCACAACACCGCTAATAATAAATCGACTTATTACAAAAAACAGCACTTACCATTTTTCTTCCTCGTTCAATAAAAGCTACTCATAAATAACGTAAACGACGTGTACTTTAAAATTGACACTATAATAAAAACAGTTATTTTAACCTAAAAAACCGTAAAAGTCGGTAGCCATCAGCCAGACAAAACTTGTAAATCATGCAAAAAAATACATGTTCATCATATCGATAATACCTTACCCTAAGTATTAATATGTTATATATATTTTCTTAAATAGAAAAAATACACATAGACGCAATATCGAAACATTATCCCTCGTACATCAATATCTTAAATTATATAGATAACAGAAAATAAACTTCAGCACTAATTAATTCCGCCATAACTTTAAAAATCCCAACTAGACCGCCGCTATTCATCGACATACTCAGCCCCTCCTCCGCCCCGTAAGAAAAGGGCTAAGCGTCAGCAACCACGACGAGCTTGCGGCTAGCCGCGCGCGACCTCAAAGCCACGTGAGCGCGCGCGCGCTTCGCTCGTAAATCACGCGCCGGCTGATAATAAAGCACTATATACACGCGACGCTGCGCCACCGCCGCCACGGAAATTAAAACAATGCACTCTACTCCCCTGCATTGTAAGGTAATTAACATGAGCTCGTGCGACTTTATACCATACGCGAGAGTAAGTACAAAGAGGGGGAGGCAAAAGCAGCGTGCGTCGGCCGCACCGAGCGCTCGTAAATCACGGCGCATTATTATAAAACTTAACAGCACGCGCCCGCGCATTTTAAATATTGGCCGAGTATTATGCAAATGCCCGCCGACTTTATTGGCCGCGTAAATCACGTGTGGCTTCTGCGCGTCCCGTTTTTTCAGAGTATCTCCGAGCAATTTTCCTTTGTCGTCGACGATGATCACGACCGGTGTGTTTGTGTGTGTGTGTGTGTGAGTTGGGAATTTGCATGTAGTAATTTTTTAGAGAGCGATGTGCTGTGGGATGTATAGGCGCCTTACATAGCACTTGCATTATCTGTCAAAGTGAGTAATTGATAATGGGCTGACCCAAATATTCCTGCGCGCTGGTTTGAAGGTTCGAAAATCGCCGCACTCGCGACTGGCCTTTTGTTCGTTAAGTGGCGCTGTAAATTAGGCCCTCGAGCGGTACGGGATATGGGCTACTGGACCGACCGACTGATTGCTTTTTTAAAATTCAAAAGATATTTTGCATTAATAATTTTATTATCGTATATAAATTTATTTTGCTAATATTTCTGTGTACTTATTTGGCTTTTTCATTAATATTTTAGTATTTATTTGAAACCCCTGTTAAGTATATGAACGCATTTTTCTGTAAAGGGATTATGTAAAAAACCGCAAGTATTACAAAATGAATATTGAATTTATTTTAAACATGTTCTAAAAGTATACATTATTTATGAGATAAAAAGTTTTTATGCGTTAATTAAATATTTCGAAAATCTTGGAAAAAATGTTCAGCAAGCAGTATACATTCAAGTCTGCCTCGATGCTTCTTTCGTCAATCTAAATTTATATCAAACTATAAATTTTAATATTAATTTTAATCCAAATTTCCTTTTTTATCATAAAATTTTACAGCGCAAGTATTAATTCCACTTTTAAGAAAAAAAAATTTTCAAGAAACCTTAAATCAATGAAATATATAATCAATAAAAATCTGTCATCAAAGATAACGGGAAGGACCGAGTAATCCATTTCAACCATACGCAATTAACGAAATTATACACAGAAATACTTCGATCTCTAGTCTTCCTGCGCACGCGCACACACCGACATTTTCCAATCAACTGCGATACCGCTAATTAATTTTCCCCCTCGCCCAGCGTCCACACACTTGCAATAGATCCTCCTCTCTACGGTCATTAGCGGAACAGTTTGTAACTGTCAATCGCGATCGCTCGACTGCTTACTTACTCACTTACTTCCCCGTCGTCGAAGCCAATCAGAAAATTACATTCCTTTGACATCGGACTCGCCGAGGACTATATATACGCGTGCTTGCGCTTCGGGTATCCCATTAGCATCGCTTTACATCCCACTTCCTGCCCCGCTCTCTCCGCGATAACCGCCATATGGCACTCGCAGGGGACGACCGGCTCCGGACTACCGCGTTACGCGCACCTGTCCCCTGCGACGATCTCCTATATATTCGTATAGGGGACATAAATCTCTATTAGAAGGATTTTTACCCGGGCGGAAGGTTTATTATGTGAAAATTCTACGTCTCGAGTGCTGCGGAACGATATATTCTCACGCTCGTGACGAGAGGAGATCGCAGCTTCACCTGCCAGCTGAAAAGTCTATGGGAGGGTCGGGCCTGGAGACAAGTCTGAACAAGTGCCGGGATATTGAGGAGTGTGTGAGTATGTGTGCGGATCCTTCTCAGTTCACGGTCTGATGCGTGAATCAACTTGATTCGCGTATATCAACCCGAAATTTTTTTAACTTTACGTCGTTGCTGTAAATAAAAATGCTATATTTTATCGATTATATTACAAAATGAATGAAAAAATCTTTTTTCAACATTGAAATTTTATTGAAATTAAATTCCAAAGTGCAGATCCTCTCGACCATAAAAAAGCGCAAGTGAAAAGACCAACACAAGACTGCATATAAAAGCCACGAATGCAGCCTCCTCTCCTCGCACGCGCCTCCACTTAATCCGCAGCCGGATTCACTTTGGCATGCAGGCGCGTGCGCCTCCCCCCCGACTCATTTGCATTTTTTTCACGAGCGGAGAGCGCCGAGTTTCATTAACCTTTTCACCCGAGCTCTCTCTCTCTCTCTCTCTCTCTCATGTATCGAACCTCGCACGCTCGCGTTAAATAAACCGGCCCCGAGCGTATATTTTCGCATACCCGCGAGAGAGCTGCAGCTGCGCGATCGCGGGCTGTAAAATCGCGCGATTTACGCTGCGGTCAGAGCGAAAAGCCGCGGGAGCGGATTATCTTGCGGTGGGAAAAATTGAAGAAGTGCTTTTTGATGCCTTTAATTAATGAGGTGAAGTTGAGATATGTGTTTAGTGATAATTTAATAGTTTTGGGATAGGAAAGTGAATTTCGAAATGGGTGATGCCTATGTGAGAGCTATATTCATCATTCAAGATTATCAAAATTTAAAAAAAATTAGTAAACGTTTAAATATTTTGTCGTGTTTATATTGAAATTGAATTTTTTTACTCAATTAATTTTCGTAAACCCTGCCCTGATCCCCACTTTCGAGCCGCTCACGATCTAATTAATTCTCAAGTACGACTTTATATATACCGACAAAAAACATATGCAGTCGCACGCAGCTCGAAGAAAAAATCTCTCGCGCCCAGATTTTACGAGGATCGTGTGTGATACTCGCTCGGCATCGAGGGCACTCGAGATTGCTGTCATTAAAAAGCCAGTGCGCGCGCGCACGCGCGTTACTACACGCGCCGCTCGTAAATCACGAAATTATCGTGACAGGGATTTTGCATTACGCGCGTCCGAGGAGCGTGAAAGTCGCCTGAGGAGGTCGCGCGCGCGCGCCCGAAGGAAACGCTTTTGCGCTGCCGCCAAGCATAAGAGAGGCCGAGATTTAGTAGTAGTTGTAGTTGCGTAGAAGTGGAAGTTGTACGTTCGCGCCTGCGCAAAGTGCTAATTAAAAATTCTAGGGAATTCCGTTTTATCGAGCGCCTAGTAATTTCATCGATAATTAAAGGAAAGGCGGCGTGTAATTGCGCCGGCCGGGTTGCTGCGGAGAGTCTAATGGGTTACCAGAAAATGTGGATAAGTCAAGAGTCATTTAGAAAACAAGCTTTGTAACTGTCCATACGTATACGAGAGGTTTGTAGTTAAGGTTTATCGATCGGGTTCGAATCGCATAGATAAAAATGTTAAATAAATTATCATGCAGACATGATAAATCTTTTACTAAAAGTAATAGTTCACTATTTTAGGCTATAATCGCAAGGTTAACGAACTTTGATATCTACCCCTTTTTTATCAGCTAAGCGTTATCAAATATTTTGAATTTTCAAAACATACGGCGCTAACTATATACACTATCCACAGTCCTATGCTATATTTATTATAAGAAAAAACCTTTATCAACGACTAAATCACTCTTATTAAATTCACTTCAAAATATAAATCACCGAAAAAACACAACCCGAAAAATCCCAATTAACGGAGCTGACTGTAGGCGTTACAGGACTCACCGCCACTGAACCTGGGTCAATCGCGGTAACCCCTCACACACATACACACTCTAGCATAAAAAAGAAGAATACCCATACACTCTGCGGCTGCCGCGCGTGAATCCTCCCACTCGGAAATCTCAAATTAGAGGCCCCGTCCGCGACGGGGTTCCCCTCGTTCTCTCTCTTTCTCCCCAACCCTTTGCGGAACACACCCCCGCGTACAGGTGCTGCTAATGGAGGAGCGGCGGCGAGTTCCTGCGGCGCCCGGGGATCAGCAGCGGTTCATTATAAGAGACTGCGGCAAGTGCGTACAGAAGCGATGAGTCGGTGGAAAAAAATGGCTCGAGGATTTTTCATCGGTTATGAGGTGGTTTTGAGGTCTGGGGTTTGTTCTTTTTGATTAGGTTGTGAGGGTTTGTGGGTTGGAAGTGAACGTGTTACAGTTGTAGGTAGTAATTAAGTGTACCAGTGAAAGAGAATGATTTGAAACAATAATTTAATTGATTATTTTGTAAAATGAAGAAACCGTTAAAATTATTCTTATAGTTGCAGGAACAATTATAAAAAAAAACTATAGGCTGATATTATACTAAATCAAAATATTTTTTACAATCCAAATTAAACGCCAATTAAGTATAATCAAATTATCCATCCAATCCCATATTATCCTCATTAAGAAACATTTCAAAAATTCACCTACTCTCTCATTAAACAACAATGAAAAAAACTCCCTTCTCTTCCACAATCATCAAATCAGACACGAGAGACAGAGAGAGAAAAAACTAAGCTCGAAATTAAAAATAAATCTTTTTATAAAAGATGAAACGCCATTTCCGAGGCACCCGTAGGATTGAGTGGTTTATAATTAGACCATTATTACGCAGTCAAAGAAACCGACGCTCATATATATATACAGATCCACACACAGCCTCAAAAAGCCGAACGAAACGTAACGCTCGGACGAGTGAGAGAGCGGGGAAAACGTCTTTTTATCTTTGTAGCGGGCGAAATCTCCGCCCAAGGATCCTTTGTGGCGACGCGCTAAATGCCGGGTGGCTGCCCGCGGGAGATATGATCCAGATTTTCGAAAGTCCCGGTTGTGTGTTCCACGCGACGAGCGCGCGCACGCGTCGGACGCAGGCGGCGCGCGCGGGTAAACCAGTTTTTCGAGGCTCTCGTGTAACCGCCGCCGCCGTCGCCGCCGACGCACGCGTGGGTAAGTGTGCGCGCGCGCGCGCTCGCTCTGTATCTGGTTACTTTTACTTATGTGGAGCATTATTATGAGTTTATATGTTGTTTGGAGAATAAATTCAAGGCGAGGCTCTGATTTATGTGGGCTCGACGCACGGCTGATGGCAGATTACCGCTGGATTTTATGTAAATTTACAATGTTTATTAATTAATTTAATGTGTAATATCGGGAAATGTTTAATATTGATAAATAATTGCAGTCGGTGGTTAATTTTTTTATGGTTTTTTAATAATGTAAGATTCGCCAATATATAAGAATTAAAAATAAGATTGCTCCGGAGAGCTTTGACTTTACGAAATAACGAAAAATAATTATACCTCAATAATTGCTATCAAAAGAAGAGCGAAATTCAGATCGAACCCGAGACATATAATGGCGTTGAACTCGTTCGAATTCTTCCGAGCGGGGCTTAATTCAGTTTGTTATTATAATCCAATAATTCGCGCAACAATTCGCGCAAAGGAACGAAAAAGGCCATCAGGCAGGCTTTTCATTACGGCATCTCACCCTCTCCAGAGAACGGGGAGTCGGAGAAATCGTTAACTTCCTGCGGCGCGTGGAGCGCAATTTTTCGATCGATTTTTTTAAATTGACTCGCTGCCTCATAAACGGCGCAATTGAAAACACCGAGAGAGTGAGCGGACGCTTCGTCGCGATTAAACTGCACTCATCCCTCCGTTTCTTGCTTCGTCCCTCTGTGTGATGCTCCGAAACAACGACTTCCCGCTGCTGCCGCTGTGCTCGTGCGGAAAAATAAGAGCAAAAAAGATAAGGCGAGGAAGAAAAATGTCGAAATGAGATGAGTGGGGTGGGAGCGCTGATCCACAGGTGCATATGCTACCTTTTATGAAGTATAAGACGAAGGTATTCGTCAAAAAGAGAGGATGTGAAGTCGAAGTAATTCCGAGAATTTTTTTGATTCGCCTTATTGGATATTCTTCAAGAATGCATGCGGAGGCATCAGTCGTTCAATATTTTTTTGTTATAATTTTGTGTTTCCAGTCACGTATTTAAATTATGTGACAATAACAATTCTTGATTGATTTAGATTATAAAGAACTAATAAAATCTCGATAAAATCTGTCTTTTCTGATAAAACAACTAGATAGAACAATTAAAAATTACAGCACGACTCCGAAAAAAAAATAACCCTTCAACTTTCGCACGATTCCCACAGAAGTCTGCTACTTTTATTACTCTCATCGCGCAATCCATCCTCCGCTTCCTCCCTCTCCTCCCACTTCTTAAACCCTTGCATCCGTGATTACGTGCTCGCCGAAAGTCAAGGCTGCTCCTCGAGTGTGTAAGCGAGGGGGCGGCAGCGCAGCGTCTCCCTCTCTCCTCGAAAAATAAGACAGAGGCGCTGCCGAGGAGAAATAACCACGCGCGCACGCGCGAGAGGGGAAATAAAAAAGACAAGTTGAGACAAAGCGGTGAAACCGCGTAAAAAAGCACTTAAAATCTGGCCCCAGAGACAGAGAGCGAGCGAGATGCTGCTGGGGGAAAGTATAAGGACGAAGGAGAGAAGGAGGAGGAAGAGGAGGAGGAGAAGAGAAGAGTTGCGGGCACGAGTGCAGGGAGCGTGACAGTGGGTGCACCTGCTCATTCTTTCGCGAACGCCGAATGAGATTCCGGGCCCGGCGCGCGGCAGAATGCGGTTTATGTAAGAGAGGACTGTACGCGCACGCGAGGCTTGTGATTTATTGGTGGGAGGGGGATGGCCTTCATTTCGGAAATCAGCGGATTTTGGAGTATTGGGGGAGAGCGTGGGTGCGCTCAGGGCGAGAATCGGACGTTTCAATCGGGCAAGGGAGCCGATATATATAATTTCAGGATTTTCTTTCTTAATTTTAGTGTTAAAAGTCTATTCGAAGTGATGCGTTTGCAGAATTTTTTACTCTATAGGGTCGAAACAGTTATTTGAAAAAGACTGTGAATTAAAACCATATTTTTTTTCATTAAAATATTTCTCCACAAGCATTTTGAAAACATTTTAAAAGAATATCACTTTTGGATTTCCTCTCCCCAAACTGGTTAAATTTTATTATACACATAGTCCCACCGCATACATCGCACTCAGCAGCTTGCTAATTGCAAAACTTTATAGCTTCTCGATACGCAGCACTCTTCTCCAACGATTAAAAGCACGTTACTCGCTACCCACAAGCATTAAACCGTGATGTAACAGCCATACACACACCCCCTCCCCTTCATTGCAATATAAATTGTCAACACCTCGACGCACCTTCCTCTCACACCAAAAAAGATCATCCACGTGCAGCATCCACGCGGCGAGAAATATACATTTATCTCCCCGAGTACAAGGTGGCGGGTGCAGCAACAGCAGCAGCATCGAAATAAGAATCGCCTCTCGTAAATGTATCGGTAACGAGTGCGTGCGCAACCGAGCCAGAGGGAATTCGTGGCAATTTTTCATCCCAGCCCCCCTTTATTTTGTGCGAGTGCGCGTGTCCCGCGGGTGGATATTAAAATATTAATATGATAATATTTATTATCGACAGGGCTTTAGGGCGCGGTGATGGCGTATAATAATGTCGACGCGCGCTGTGAGTGTGTGTGCGTGCGCGACTACCTTGGTCGTTTGCAAATTAATACTTCAGGAAGCGTTTTTCGTCGGAGGTTTTGTATTTTGTTGGGAGAGACGTGTTTTAAGAGTAAATAAATATTGTTGCATTATTTTACTCATTATTTTTTATTGCATTTTATAAAGTGTAAGTCGGGATTATGTATTGAGAAAGGTGGATGTAAATACAAATTATGAAGCATAATAAAGGTAGAGGTGTAAATTCTTTGAACAATCGACACCAATTGTTCACATACCTTATTTAATAATATAATTAACGTTTTCATTTCATCACCAGCCGAACACTGTCATTACACAGCTAAAAAATGAATCCCATAAAAATGTACTTCGTCGTCGTCTTTTTCTTTGACGACGCAAACACCACGTCATAAAATTATTATAAAAGCTGTATTCCACGGCTCGCTGGAAAACTGCACCACCACGATCTCGCACAAAACCTTCATATACCCCGCGCCAAGAGCAAAAATTATCGAGAGTTTTTCTCTCCCTCTCTCGCGAAAATCATACCGTACGTCGAGTTTTTACGGCTGCTTATCGCAAATCACTTTGAAGAGGCGCGCGGCGGGCGACGGGGGGCTTAATAACGCATCTCGTTATCGTGTCATGCGTCGTTCTTCTCTTCTCTCTTCGCTGCGTGCGTATATGTATATACAGCACCTCGGGCGCAGAGCCGCTTTCCACGACGCTCGAGCTATTTCGGTGAGATTCTTTTAATCGACGGAGAGAAAGAGCGTAACGAGCGTAACGTTATGTTATAATCGTTAATAACCGCCTTCGAGGTGGTTGTACGCGAGAGAGAGAGAGAGAAGAAGCGCTAAGTGGTATAGAGGCGCGCGTGGGCGAGGCCGAAAATCGACGAGGCACGCGGTGTAGTAAGTCGAGAGAATATGGCTCGCGGTAATTTTATGGCTTTTCGGGCTTTGTCGTAAAGGTATTTTCGCGAGCGCTTGGGTGTACCGATTTATATATAAAGGCTTTTAATGAAAGAATTTACTGTTGATGTATGAAGATCCATGCAATTTATTTTCTTTATCCTAAATAATGTCATCCTTATTCTCTCAACTTTCTTATACGCACACATATCCACTGTCGTCGAACCAAGGTATACATCACTTAAAAATCCCGCCGGCATTTGAATTTTTAATTACCAATTACAAAAAACGAGACCGCGCGCTGGCAAGAACAAAGGTTTACGGTCCACGTTCTCAAACGAACGATAATTACGTGCAAACTCCACAACTGAACGTTTGAACTTCCGTTGTTACTCTGCACACCGCGCCTTCCAAGACTCATGCCTCGCGGAGTAAAACTTTCCCCGACCGCAAAATCGGCTCCTATATAATAATTCAGCGCGCCCAACGTACTTTGCGCATCCTGCGTATATAGTACCTACACGACGACCGTGTACGCGTCGAAAGGAAAAAACGTTTGCCTTTTAAAAATCTGTCAGTCAGTAGCCGCGTAAACGTAAGGTTCTCGCTCAATGGGCCCTCGGGTCATGCGCGTGCGGTTATATGCATATGTATACTTAAACGTGGTAATTATCCGTCGCGAGCTATTTCGGTTGTGCGCAGGAAGAAAGAAAGCTTCTGCAAATACGACGCGTTCGTTCCTCTTTTTTTTTGTAATAACGAAGCCAGCATATATAATCTTTTTCAAAAAGAATAAGAAATCCAGCACAATGCAGCCCATATATATA
>JAPYZO010006326.1:0-26325 GCA_030522905.1 Torymus flavipes | reverse complement strand
ACATGTAATTTCAAACTATATACTCTTTGGTCATTCTATTCAAGCTCTTAGAAAAAGTATAATAAAAGTACGAAGATTGCATTGGTTTCATATAAAGCCTTTCTATATACCGCCAACATCGGTATGCCCTAGCCCTCCTGTTCATATATATATGCATGTGGTCACCGGAACTTTCTTTCTTATATTACGAAGAGCGAAGGAGAGTGAAGAGAAAGAGGAAAGGGAGCGAGAGAGAGAAGATCCGAGTGAATGCGCGCTCGCGCGTCTAAATCCGTCCGCGGGCGCTTGCGAATCTCTCTCTCTCTCTCTCTCTCTCTCCCTGCGTACTATAACTGCCTCTCCTCTCTGCTCGCGCAAAAGCATCGCGCTCGCGTTTTCACTGGCGACTCATTCATGAAGAGGACGCGCGGCGCTGCCCCGAAGAGAAGCGCTCGGCTGTCCTCAGAGAAAGCTCGCGCGCAAAGAGAAAGCGAGGAGCGTCGCGCCGGAAATGCTCTCGCGCGCGCGAGCCAATGTTCATTCACAAGCGCTCGCTCGCTCGCTCTCGCTCTACGTCGTCGTCGTCGTCGTGTTTTTGCCTCTCCTCGACGACCACGACGACGACCGCGCGGCGACGTCGGCATGAGCGTCGGAGCTTTCTCTGTCTCTGTCCAGAAACGGGAGCAAAACGTCGGCCCTGCCGGCGAGCATAAATCTCGTGCCCTCTCCCTCGCTCTGCGCTAGCCCTCTCCTCCCACTATCCTTTCTTTTCCGCGCGAGCTCTTTCATTACCGAGCGCCCGTACACCCACTATATGAGCGTCCGCTCTTCTAGGAGTAAGAGAGAGATGGAGAGGGGCTCATTGTTCTTTTCTTGCGCACGCGCGCGTGCGTTCGCTGTAGGTACGGGAATAGAATGACGTTTTCGTATGCGCGTATGGGTTGCTGTTTGCGGGACATCTTCGCGACTATCTTCGCGGTATAGCGGATGTCGACGACGACGAAAATGAATCTCGTTACCGGGCGAGCGCTCTTGCTCTAACTCTTTCCCTATTCCTATTCGCCAGTGTACTTGGACGAAATTTTTTATGCTTGCAGCTGATTACTTCATTGTGATTTTTCATGGATCGCGTTGTCATTCGTGAAATATTGTACTTTACAATTAGCGAGGTAAACTTCGCCTCGTATGAAGTATAAAACATGTTACAAATTCGAAAATCAGCCTGTATCGTATTTTATGTTAAAATCTGATCTAAATCAATATTATGTGCACAGAAAAAAATGACTTAAAAATGTCCCATATCTTCAGCATTAGTAAAATGAGACAATAAAATAGTTATCACAATGAAGTTATTGGTTACTGTAACTATCTTACTGGTTCAGATTTGGACAGATAACACATTTCTAACCAATTAGTTGGCAACTGTAACCAAGCTTTTTTCATGTGGTAAAGACATTGCACTCTCTAAATGTAAAGTAGTGAAAACATCAATATTCTGTAGTGATAAGTATAGGTCACTTCGGAAATAGTGAATATATGCACTCCGAAATAGTGGGCATTCAGTATTTCAGCAGTGTATATACTAACTTTTTCAAATAGCGAAATTTCACTATTTAAAAAATGTGGGCAGTCTGTGAGAGAATTACTATGGTACCTTGTAAAATTTACTAGGCAATTTCTCTCCGTGTACAGAATAGTGATTTTTTTCACTACTTTACATTTAGAGAGCATACTCTATTACTATTTTTAGGTTTATCTATATATCGGAATGGTAACTGTAATCAATCTTTTTTCATGTGATAAAGCGTTGCATACTCTATTACTATTTTTAGGTTTATCCATACCGTTAAATACATCATGAAAATAACTTGCCGACTAACGTCTTGCATATGTAAAAAGCCCGTCAAACTTCACGCGCTTACTTTTTGAAATTTACTTTT
Source organism: Torymus flavipes (assembly GCA_030522905.1). Lineage (NCBI taxonomy): Eukaryota > Metazoa > Arthropoda > Insecta > Hymenoptera > Torymidae > Torymus > Torymus flavipes. The sequence continues at coordinate 24,406 of JAPYZO010006326.1, read as the reverse complement.
TTTTATACATTCACGCGCTTATTTAAATATAAAGTCATACGCAGTTTGCAGCTACAAATAAAAATCCGCCGCTCAAGCGGAAAAATTTTTATAGACCGATCTCGAGCTGTAGGTAGCATCGCGTGACGAGTTTCTTTTTGACTTTCGTCTCTCTGCTCGCGGGCGCACGCTCGTAAAGTCTACTTTATGCCTTCCTACTTCAATGGCATTGACAAAAATATGAAGGAGAACGTGACAAGCCGAGAGACAGCAGGAGTAGCACTGGGATACGTGCATATTATATACGATCTCGGTATTTTTGATTCATGCGAGCCGGACATTCCGCAAGGGTCGCCGTGAGCGCGGGGTGTATATACACTTTGTAGAGAGTGTCACGCCCGATTTTCAAAGTCAAGGGTGGCACATGCGGGGGCGTGATTCATTTGATCGCCCATATTTATTAAAATGCGGCTTAGAAGTAGGTCTCTTACACGTGACATGTTTGCTGTACATAATTCATTTTAGGTAACAAAAATATCTATCCTGAATAATTATATATGCATGTATATTTGATTATCATCAGGCTATAGAATAAAAGAATCAGTTAAACTATGAAAGATCAAAAGTAGAAAAATAGAAATTTCATAAAAATTTAGCAATAGATATTGTACTTGTCGAAATTAAGTAGCTCGGAGCTCTTGCATAACATCTGCTTTCTCACCACTTTCTAATCATACCACTCTACCCTGGCTCTCTGCTCGCTGGCTGTCGCTTTTCTATAAGTAACGCGAATCAGAAGTCGCGATATCTCGCGCGTGTCAGGCGTGTGTCCCCGTGTTTCCCCTCTCACACAAGTGTATACGCGCACGTAGGCAGGAAACGCACGCGAATATTCTCGGGCGAGGCGCGCTCCAGATTTTGCGCGAAGCGGTCCCCCCCGTTCATCTCAACTCTGTACGCGCTCGCGCATCTTCTGTAATGTCATCTTCCGGTGGACTTCTAGGAAAATCGCGGCGGCAGTAGTAGCGACTTCTCGCCATTCTTCTCAATTAGCTCTCTCTCTCGCGCACGCGCGTGCATATTATTTTCGATGATAATGTATTTCGGGCGCGGCTTTGAGGAAGCTGCCCGCAGGAAGTGTCTATTACGCGAGTACTTTGCCGTGACAACTGCGCTGATTTAGTCAGGATAAATGTTCAACACGGCCAGCTACTGGACTCGCGTTCATAATTCTCGTTGTTTTAAAATAAATTTTCACCAAAGTGTAGTTTAGTAAATGGCTACAGTATTATGATGGATACACTCGAAACTCAACAGTTAACGATGTTTATTTTACGATGATGTAATAATAACATTATTAAAAAGATCCAGAGATGATGCAAGAATATTAATCACTCCAGTTTCCATGGGCAGCATAACAAATGTTAAAATATACTTTGAAATTCCGCTAAAACGAAAAAAAAAACAGAAAAAGAAAAAATTAAGAAAATTTTTGGAAAATATAAAACATATTATAGTCCAAAATTTCTAAAAAAAGGTATTTTTATATTCTTAGAAAATCATAAATATTTTGAAGTTGAATTGTGAAAAAGGATCACAAATCATAAAATAAATTTTATAATAAACCCAAAAATGTATAAACTTTCAAACTCTGACACAGTTATAAATGTAAAATGAAACTTAATTGTTACGTTTTATAACGTATCATTTTATCAATTCTTTTAAATATTAAATTTAATGTTAACTTTATAAAAGCTTTAAAAAGTACTATTAAAAAGTATATAAATAGAATTATTTGTAATTAAAAATCATCATTTGATAAGTTAAGGTCGTAATTTATTTTTATAATAAATATATTAATATTTCGTAGAAATAAATATAAAGAATGGTAATAATTAATTTAAATTTTATTTATATTGTTTTGAATTAATTAATAGGGCATAATATCTTTTAGTCCTGTATGAAAACTAAAAGTTCAATAAAATAGAGATACAATTATAATCAATTATTACCGACCAAGTATAAGCTTGTTACATAATTTTTAGATAACTTAATAAAATATCTTTTTATACATACAGAAGTAGGGTATCACTACATTCTTTAATGATGCATTCATGCAATTATCCTGCAATGTTTCAAGTCATTATTATAAAATATCTAATATCGAAAGGTATTTGAACAATAATTCTAACTAACCTGTAAATTTTACTCAGACATCATTGTTGAATAGCAGTTTCTCAATTCTGTTATTAATTGTATATCTTCTGTTGCCTATTCTTTTGATTAATAATATAATAAGTCTTATATTTTATTAAAACAATATACTTGTCGTTTTACGTAGCAATCGAAATTTAGTGTTTGCACTCCATCAGTGTGTATGAATATGATAAGTGAAATTGGCAATATATTCAAACATTATATACATTGAAACAGCTTCAAAACAAATGGAATTTCTCCTTTTTGAAAGGTCTCTTTGGAGGGATACTCTGTTTTTGAAAAGGAGATTCTCCCCTTTACTCTATGAACTTTTGACTTTTTAATCACAATGAAAACTACATTTTCTATATAATTTTAATTCCACTACAAACAAAAGTTATTATTACTTATATTTAATATAATGCGTTTTAACCTTTTTCTCAATTGATCTAGCTGATGCAAAACTGTTAGATTAACCATCAATTTTTTCCGTGCAGACTCATTTACTTGCTATGAAACAAGAAAACACTCACCAATCTATAGCAACTTGTCTCCTTTCCATTTCCAAGAAAAACCCTATATATATCCAAGAGCATCCCGATGCCTCTGTCGTGTGGAAGCTGCGCCTAGACAACAACCGAGAATAAAAACGAAAGACAAGAAGACAAGCACACTTGCTGCTCCGTGAGTGAATGAAGCCAGCGAGAGCTATGTAGTAGTGGTAGGTGAAAAAAGGCGTGAGTGCGAGAGCGCAAGCGGGAGCTGACGATACCATTGGCCGCTCATAGTGTGCTGATTAGTTCGCCACAGCTAGCTATTAGTCGGGTAAGTGGCAGGTAGCGGGCTGAGTTACGAGAGCGCCAACGACTGGCATTTTGCGAGTCCGCTCTCGGTAATAATTCACACCGCTCGCGCGCACGGCTCTCTCTCTCTCCCTATATCCTTTTTCTGCTCTCCATTATCTACTCGTCTTTTTCACCGCGCGTGCGCTGCACCTATCCTCTTCCTTGTAAACCAACTGATTTTATCGGCTTCAATCTTTTCCGAGTGCGCGAACGCACACGACGCGTATGCGCTCTCTGCGATATGTGATGCAAACGCGTGCACGTGTAACGAGTATGGAAAAACGAATTCGACAAAGCGATCGCGAGACGAGCTCCTGACGTTTAATTACTTAAAGCTGTAATTTATCATTCGAAATGTAAATATTGCCGAAACGCGCGGTGCGCTCCATACATGTCATGGAAAATGCTGAGTTTAATGAAGAAAAGGAACGGGACGTTTTTGTGCCACGCAATGTAGATGGACGCAGTTTGCGAAATCCTTCGAATTATATAGCGAAAAGATTCTGATACGGTTATTTAATGCGGGATCGAAAAGACAAGACGTTTTGTATATCAATTCTCTTGAGATGCATATTTGCTTTAAATTGAAAATGTCTATCAATCTGCGAAAAATTGTGCATTACATAGGAACAAAATTTGTCATTAATAAACATATCCATCAACCTAACTTTTTTTTGCCCATGACTATCACACTAGGTATTTTTGCTACTAATAAAAATGATTGATTTCTAAATTTTTTACAGTACCACGTAAATAATTTTTTAAGACTACACATAGCACTTGTAATTTAGCATGAAAACACTACCTTCGAACAAAATTATTCTGCCTTTGCAGCTACAACTCTTGGCATTACAGCTTTCTACCGTGTTGTAGGTACAGCTCAGCAATATAGGTACGCACAACCACGCATTTGTGCATTTTCTCGCTCAACGAAGTTATTTTCACATTCATCGTAATGCAATGCAAAATCAACTAGCCACTCTTCGCACCAGAGATATATATTCCCGCGACTATACCTCCGGAGTCCTATAGAATAAAAAGTGCCCCCCCCCCCCCTCTTCTCTCTCGCGTGATTTTACGAGAGCGGGAAACGCAGAGTGCGGGCTTCTAATTTCGACATTATCTTTCACAATTTACAGGTTTGTTTCTCCTCCCTTCTTTGACTTTGCGCCGCACCACTCATTCATTTACTCGCCGAGTCGTTCCCGCTCCTGTTTATTATTGCTCGTTTTTATTCCATTCGGTTTTCCTGACCGCGCGCCTGGCCTGCGCACACGAGAGAGGAGGAACGGGTTTGCGGCTACTCTGCTTGCTTTCTTTCCGAGAAGTAAATGTCAAAACTGCATGTCACGTTTTCCAGCTCGAGGATGCTTGCGCATTATTACGTTATCGTTAAATTTGCATATTCGCTCCACGGATTCCAGAAGGGAAATAAAAGGGGAATAAATATTTTAATTAATTACCTTTATATTATTAATAAGAGGTTCGGAGAAAAAATACAAACACGAAATAACGGTATCGTCTTTATGAAACAAAGTAACAATGATAGTAGATGATATACACATATAAACATAACAATTTTATTCTAATTATCAAAATTATTAGCAAATCGTTGCAACAATATTCATTTACCCCTTTTTTGGGTAAAATGACTCTTAAAAAAATTACATGGTTTCAAAAACGCAATGTAACCTCAACTTCAAACGTCCATTTACAATAATTAAGCGGTATTTCAGACATTAAGCGCATAGCCAGACACAGTCGCGCGCATCAGCCGACAGGCAAAAAACGCACATCGCGCGCATCAGACATAAAGGAAAACTTTTTCATTACAAACCCTCTCCTCCTCGTCCTCTTCCTCCCCCTCATTCGCCTACCCCGTCGAGCCCTTCCCCTCCTGCTCCCCTCCCGCGTTGCGCATAATAATTCGTAATCCATTCTCTGGTGCACCTCTTCGCAACGATGCCCGCGCATGCGCGCGTCACTTGACAAAGGGGGCATCCGGCGCAAGGAGTAGGGGGAGGCTTGTGCGGAATACCGGCGCGCAGAGGAGAGGATGCGACCTACGACGTCGCTGTCGCCGTTATAGGAGAGATAGAGACAGAACTCGAACCTGCAGAGAGAAGGACGGAAAGAGAGAGAGAGAGAGAGAGATAGCGAGGAACGGTTTATCGAGGACATGAAAGGGATGCGCTCCGCGACGCCATTCTCGCACACCCCTTCCGCGCCTCCGCGCTCGTAGTCTAGGTTCTCACTTGTTCACGATTTTCCCTTACCTTTTCCAGACCGACGTCTGTATATATATATCGGCGCGGCCGACGCCGACGTAGTTTTTATGCATGTAAGGACATTACGTCGCGTGCTCTCGGATTTTCGTCTAAGTACGTGCACGTAGAGAAAGAGAGGACAGAGAGAGAGACTAGCATGAAGCGCATCAGCAGTAGCACAGCTGCCGCTCGCGCGCGTACGTGCGCGTGAATTATTTATACGAGGGTCAGTTGGCGTTGTCGGGAGAGAGCGCGAGAGAGATTCGCCCCCGCGCGCGTCTCATACGACGTAGTCCGCGGAGGTGGGGAGTCCAAGGAAGTGTCCTCTTCTTTCACACCATGAATACCTGAGATGAAAGAATGTGAGCGTACATTTTTTATGACGGTGATGCCGGCTTCTCCACTGCATATTTCATCGAGAATAATGCAAATGTGCGTGATTTTGCTTCGTTATTTATGTAGAAATCACTTTCAAGCAAATTACACGTACATTTTAAAATAGAAGAAAAATTGACGCCTTGAAAGTGCCTTAATGTACGTTAAAACGATTTCGCAGTGTGCAAAAAAGAAAAGTAACAAAATGTATTACATATACGCAATTGCTGCGCTCAACCTTGAGTATTTATATTATATTTCTTTATAAGCTGATGGTTCGCGCGGCTATCTGAATCTCTTAATAGTGACTACTAAAAGCGCCGCCTGTACTTGCGTAAGCTATTATAAATGTAGATTTGGCATTCGTAGTTTAGTCTTATAACGGCTCATCGTCGTCGCAGTTTCGTGCAGAAATTGGGCGTGTTCGTCCAGAAAAACTATACGACGGCTAATCTTGAGATCTATTTTGCAACTGCTCCGCCTACTTTCTCATGCTTCTCACAGTTTGCTAAAATTTTATACTATTATCAAATAAGATACTTTATTTATTATTAAGAGTATAGAAATCATTTAATTTTCACTTGAAATATTTGAAAAAACATAAATTTTTTAAAGAATATAAAGTTCAAAAATAAATAAATCTTCGCAAACATACAATTGAAATTACTATACAGATTTAGATTTGAACACGTATTAATAATTATCTCTTTTTTCTGTTCCAGGTGAGTAGGAAAATTTACTTCTTTGGAAACATCAGCACGTAAGTCCCACAATCATTCTACGTTTTATGACACACTTCTTCAAGAACTGTCCGAAATCAAAATGCATGAAGCATCTCGTTCTGCACAGCGCGGTATCACGCACAGAAAAGATACAAGTTTGACGTCAACTATATATTATGCGCAGCATCCCTCTTGGCATCCTCTTATTCGCACACGCTGCGTCTCTCTTTCTACCTCCTTCCCTATATATACACACTATACACCTCCATGCGTCAATTTCACTTTTCGACGTGTGTGCTTACGTGTACGTATGCGCGTGTGCGTGCATACTAGACGTGCGTATATAATGCGCGAATTTCAAAACACAGGCGTCGGCATAGCGTAAACTGCGCATGCGGGTATTTCGCGATGACGAAAGGCTTCGTCGTCTATACTCCCTCCTTTGAATCGTTATACATCGCAGCTGACGTCAATAATGGCCGGTTTTGTGTATACACGTATACACGTGCGTGCGCGAAATCTTGGATATATATACTAATTACTCCAGGAATTTCGATGAATCCACGTCTGCCGACAGTATTATAGTTGGATCAGTCGGCGAGTATATGTACAATTCTCACGAAAGTGGCGACAAAACCCAAAAACACGATTTGAAAAATTTTTTTCGAGCACACCTTCGATGTGTTGTTTTTCTTGTTTGTTATATTATTTAAAATGAAAATCTACAGTTGTACAGCGTTCATCAAGTCGACTACTTTTTTTAGAGCAACTTCTTACTTTTTAAGAAAATGTCAAAAAAGCCTTTCTTTTATCTTAATAATTAAAAAATATTGATTCCTTCAAAAGTTACAAGTGTTTGAAGTTGAACGACGAAAAGGCAGAAAAATGCACAAATCGCAGCAATCGGCAACGTCGCGACTTTGAGAGCATTTTTCTGCCTTTTTGTCGTTCAACTTCAAACATTTTTAACTTTTGAAGGAATCAACATTTTTTAATTATTAAAAAAAAGGAATTAAAGCTCTTTCTTTCTAGTTTTAATTTCTTTTTTGAAAAATAATGAAGGACGTTCCTGGGATAAATGGCTGAGGTTTGAAGAGAAGGGATTTTTTTGTCATTTTCTTAAAAAGTAAGAAGTTGATCTAAAAAAAGTAGTTCACTTGATGGACCCTGTACAACTGTGGTTTTTCATTTTAGATACTATAACAAACAAGAAAAACCACACACCGAAGGTGTACTTGAAAAAAATTTTTCAAATCGTGTTTTCGGGTAGTTTTGTCGCCACTTTCGTAAGAATTGCACATATGCATATTTTATCATATATTATGGAGTCGGCACGAGCTTGTATATGAGCTCGAATCGAGGCTATTATTTCGACGCGGATAAAGGAGCGTCAAAGAGGTTTATTTATGAACTGTTTTGGTCGGATTGGGGAAATCGATTTTACGCCGAGCAATAATCAAGCGATAAACGGACGATTCAAAAGGCCTTTTTTAATCGAAAAAACATTTGGCGCCGTTAAGGAAGGTAGGACATACATTTTTATTATGAATATAGCCTCTCGATATTGGAATCATTATGCGCGAGAATTATTTTGAAAGTTTAAAAATTTTTTAAATTTAATAAATTGTATGAGCTTTTCATTGCCAGATATTTAAAACCAAATACTTATTTCCTAACAGTATATAAAAGCGTATATCAAAACTACATGTAGCATCGGGAGATGGAACTTTTTATATTACTGAAATAATCCGTGAAAAAGAACATTGTAAATTTTGATGTATAGTAATTGAAAGATAACAGTAATTAAAAACGAATATTTAAACGGTGGATTTTACAAAAAATGTTTATAAGAAATAAATTTCGAAAATTTTTTCATAAAGCACAATTAGTTATATTTATTTATTATAAATCCAATATTTTTAAAGTAGTAAAGATCAAATTCAAACCTCTACAGATTCATTTTTGATCAAGTAGTTAAAATTATTGGTTTACTCGTGAAAAATCTTCTCATTGAAGTTTGTTTAAGAAATGCAATACAACGTCAAAAGAAAATTGTGATTTAAAAAAAAATCTTTGAATATAACGTTATATATCATGAATTAAACAAAAATACAAACATCCAATACAAAGGAAAGGATCAGTGGCTCTGAAACAAATGTGAAAAAGGCGCAAAAATGGAGTACAGCAAGGTCAGACGAAAGAGGCACGGTGCACGCACCATCGAGGCAACTCTCCGCCCGCGCAGGTGAGAGAGAGAGAGAGAGCGTCATCCGTCCTCTCTCTCACTCTCGTATTTGCGAGGGGGGTGTGGGCGGCAGCCGACAAAGCGGAGCGCGGGCGCACAACAATGAGCATTGTGATTTGCGCGCGGGTGTAGCCCAGCCGTGGCCCCCATTGGCTCCCGGCGCGCAGCGGGCCGACACCCAGCGGGGGTGGTCGCCGCCTCCGAACGTGCGAGCGCCGCCACCGCCACCGCCGCTGAGACAATAAACAATGACAGAGCCGAGCTGCGGAGGTACGACTATACCTGTGCGCAGCGTAGGTGCGTCTATATAAGAAGATGGAAGTTGTTGGACGATCGATTGGCCGCAGGACGAAGGAGGAAAGGCTTCGCTGCTACGGCTGCTTGGCTATTGATTTTTCGAGGGTGGCTCCACGAGTGGCTTTTATTATTTGTTTTACGAGTGGCTGCGGCCGCTGGGACAGGTTGTGTTCACTGGTGCAGCTTTTTTAGCAGCACCTTCGTCGAGTTTTCTTTAAATTTCTAACTAGTTCGCTATTTTATATTGAGTGACAATTGCAAAACAATAATGCCAAAATCATATATAAAATTTCTTTCTATATTTGGGAATTAAAAGCACTCAAACTTTATTAGCAATGTATGGACTTCTTAGAAATGTGATATTTTGTGGAAATTTCTCAGAAAGATTTTTCAAGAGCATATTTTATGAAAGAAGGAGAGCCAGCGTGTACAAAAAGTGTTACATTTAAACATGGAAAACGTTTTCTAAGCAGAGACGTGCTAAAAATAAGATGATGGTACAAGTTGAATATACTCTCTTCGTTAAAAGGTACAAACATATAGAGCACTTCAAAATTAAAATTTCGCTGATATCAACAGGTTGATAGTCGCAATAAAATACGCGTTTTTATAACTGCTTATTAAAGTGTAAAGTACTTTATAACTTGAACATTTTTCATCGCAGCAATCCTGATAAATCTGCAGATATGAAAGAGCTGATTATAAAAAAGTATAACAATGATTTGCTTTGGTGAATTTTCGTGGAAAGGTCAATATAAAAACGGATTAATATTTTTTCAAATTAAATAATTTTTTTAGCGTTATTAATTTGTTCAAATATATACATTTAAAACAAAAAGTTCTCATGGCCAATAAAATGGACTTGTAATTTCTCTTTTACATTAACAATCTAAATTTTGTATAAAAAAAAGAAATGGATCTAACATTAAATGTAAAAATAAACTAGAATGTAAAAAGGGGTAAAATGTGGAAACGAACTCTAGCCAAATTCCTTGAAGCGGCAGCGAAATAAAACTCCGAAAAACAAACCTCATTCTAGCCCGAGTCCTTCGGTATCTGCGCGAGCTCGAGAAACTACTACCTCGTGGCTATATGGACTGGCGCACAGTAGCGCCAGGTTCTTCCACCTCGCGAGCTCGTCCGATAAAATAAAGAAAGCGGCGCGCGTTGCGCAAAAGGAAGCCGGCGACGAGAGAAGGAAGAAGAGAAGAGAAGAGAGAAGCGAGAGAGGAGCAAAGGCAAAGAAGCTGCACGGCTACAAAAGAGACACGGCGACGTCGGCGGCGCTCCGGAAGCCCGGGGAAGAAACGTAGGAAGGAAAGCCATCGCCGTCGTCGGAAAGGACGTTCCTCCTCCTCCTCTCCTCCTCCTCCTCCTCGGCGAAACAAAGACGCGCGATAAAGCTGGTGCGCGCGTGGGTGTGCGGCAGTGCGCGCGAGCTAGCGCGAGCTTTGAATGGGCGGAGTCTGGCCGACGGCGAAAGGGGGCGTAGATAATGGCTCGGCGCGCGCGAATGTCGGGAGAGGCCGCCGCCGCCGCCGGTGGGGAAGTCGCGCTCGCGGGTGGGAGTAGCTCGGGCCGCCAGAGCGAGAGAGAGGGCAGGAGCGCGCGCGGGTGATAAGGGGCCGCGCGGAGGGGGGGCGCTTGGAAGGCGAAGAGAAGAAGCTGACGCTGCTGCTCTCAGTCGGTCGCCGCGCCGCACAGCAGCTCCCCGGCGCTGATTATTCCCATTGTATGCCCCCTCGCTCTCTCTCCCCTCCCTCGGCGCGCACACGTATACGCGGCTCGGGCTCACACGTGCGCGCGGCGGCTGCGGTGCGGCGGCAGCAGCACGGGCCATTGTCGGGGGCCAGCAGCGGTGGCACCAGTTCCTGCCAGGACACCGTCGCGTGCACGACGCGCGTGTGCAGCTTCTCTCTCTCTCTTTCTCTCTCTCTCGTGTGCGAGGAGGGACGTGTCACAACAACACGGGCCGGTTTTTTCGCGCACACACGCACACTACGTAGCGGCCGATGACTCGCCGCCCAGCAGCGCTGCAGCAGCCGAGGAAGGAGAAGCGGGGCTTTTCCCGTAGCGGACCCTAAAGAGAGAGAGATACGGCAGCCGATGATCCGGCCGCGGATTATTATCGCAGCCGCCGGCCAGTGACGTCTCTCAGTGAAGCATCAGTGCGCGCGTGACGACACCTGGTCGCTTGGTTGTTGCCTTTTAATGAGAAACTGTGAGGGACCTCGGTGCTTCCATTAGCTCGTTGCTTATTCGGTGGAAAGACAGTGAGGGATTGAGTGAGTTGAATACGGAGTTGATTTTGCGAGGAGTGTGCGAGGCAAAGCGGAATAATTATCGCCATAAGGAGGAGGGAGGAGGCCGAGGAGGCTGGCGGAGGATCGCTCGTGCTCGAGGCCATCGCCGCGCGACAGGATGATATGAGCACGATCGGCAGGTGAGTCGTGTCCCCCCCTCGGGCATTGTCCCCGGAATGCGGCGGCTCCTTTTTTCCACTCCCGACCACATTTTCGGAGGCAATATATCTCGCGCCCGCCGCCCATTCAGAGGTCCCCGACCTTTTTATTTCCCGGGAGCGGGAAAGCCGTCGAGGTTTTATCTATCGACGACAGGTACTTATTGTGTGTCCCGCTTCTCATCGGCCGCGCTTTCGATCCGGGAAAGGGGATAAATTATCGTGGACAGGCCGGGGGCTTAGCGCGCTTAGGGTGAGGTTATGTTAACAACGACGGCCGGTTATATTTAAACATTAGCGGGCATTATTAATAGATTTTATATTTAACTCATTAACTAGAGGTGCAGGAGAGCGGTGACGCGCGCCGCACTATATACTATGCTGTATGTGCGTGTGTTGTCATATAGGTATATAATAATGCGAGCGCGCGAGCCCGACCGACAGGTTTTCCGTCTGCTACGCGACGCTAATGAGGCGATCATTGTTAAATTGAAACGGATATTTGTCCTTTTTAGCGTCGAATAGAGTGGCAGAGATTTACGGCGAGACTTCGATTATTGCCAAATCGCGGGAACTATACCTTCGTTTCTGGGTTTTTGTGTGTATTGGCGCGGTAAATTTATTCGATGTTTTCCTCGGAGTGACAGAATTTCTTATTAGTCATTCATTACTGAGAACGTGCTTTGAGATTTGTCGAAGGCCAAGTGTGAACGTAAAAAACCATTCTTATTATCGTTTGTTGTCAAAGAGTTGTTTTTGAGATTTTGAATACCTACTGATTAATTTTACATATCCAAGAAAATGTTACTAAAATTGTTTTCATGTACATTATAAACGTAACAAAAATCACTTTTATCATATCTAATCATGTTATAATATAAAAAGTTTGATAGAAAAATGCATAAATCATAATGCGTCAAGGGAAAACAGACTAAAGGAAAAAATAATGAGATGCACGACCGAAATTTATTCCCGCTCACAATATGGAAATCCGGCTAAAAATAGCCTAGAGAAGGCGCGCAGCAGGTTTAATTATTACTTAACACCCAACCTACTAATTTTTCCCAAAAGCTTTTTCTAGCCCGTCGTTCGCAGAATCGAGCATGAATCACGGCATTGTTGTCTTGGAATCGCCCACGAGCTGACCAAAGACAATCATCCATCAGCTCCCTTTTCGCGCTCTTGCGTTCCCAGAACGAGCGCCACAACACATCACGCACGCTTACGCAAAAGTAGTGCGAGCGCGCGCCCGGTATTATGAATGGGGACGCTCGTGTCCGGGGGTATGCCCGCTACTTTCGCACCTCGTATTACCGGGAATTTCGGGGGCAAGCGCGCTCTGATGCACACACACACATACACCGGCCAGCTGACACACACTGTAAGCGTGCGCGCGGCCGAATTCCTGAATCGACTTTGACGTATAGAATCCACAACATCTTAAGTACTCTAAATTTAATTGAAGCCCCTGGCGGAGCGCCAAGCCGAATAACATTTTTTTATACGCGTTTCCCTTCTTTCTAATTTTATTGCGCGCGCGAGCGAGAGGAAGAGCGAGAGAGGAGGGGAGGGGGAGAGAGAGCGACAAGCTTATCTAACGCCGGCGCTGCACATGCTCGCTGATTTTTGCTAAATTGACCTGGCTCGCCGTAATTGTGCATTAACTTTCACCTGTACGTTTTGCTTTTTATGCGCAAAGCCGAATAGAGGATCGGGTGATATGTTTGTTAATATAATGACTAAATTATTGCCCGCGCGCACTTAATGTTTATCGTGAATATAATAAAATTTATATTAATTAAAATCCGAGTACAGTTTTATGGCTATAGATAACGCTTAGCCGCTTATTAAAGATTCGTTCAATAAATATATCGCGGGCTTTAAATTTCATTTCATTACTAAAGGTTTTAGTGTTCGTATAGCCGTGGAAAAGACGAATTTATCATTTGCGAACACGTAAACAACGGAATATTTTACTAATACACTTTTGAAAGAGAAAATTATGCTAGCAATATAAATGTCGTCGGCGCGTGTGCCTGACGAAATTCTTATTTTAAGCCTAATTGCAATAACTTACTTTTTACAAGAAGAATGCGCGTGTTAGCATACACTCGTTCACGTAAAAATGTGTTTACACGAGTCTCAAGTACCGCGTAATCATTTAACTTTCACTTAAATAAAATCAATGAGAACTTTATTTTTGTAAATCCACATAATAAACGACTTGCTCTGCTCATTTATCCATCAGCCGATGATAAATATTATGAAAATACGGAAATAATTTTATTTCTACTGCTCATTACACTCAATAACGTACAAATATAATTATTCATTAATGAAAAACTCGCATATTTTAACATATTCATTGATAACTATACAACGTTCACTTGGGCCTCAGTGTAATACATCACCATAATATCATACGGATTTTTTTTTCTATATCAAAGTTCTTCATCCCATTGCACATGCGACACAATGGCTTACAGAATGAACTAATTAAAATTACACAAGCCAATACCCCCGTCGATCGACCGACGCACCCCAATCATTAGCATTCCAACAAAAGGATTTCCGCTATCCCGCTAAAATTCAAAGCACGCGTAGTCGTATAATCCTGCACCCTGTATCGTCGACCCCACTGCACCACGCGGCCCATAAACGTATATAAATCACCCATCGGGAGACACAATCCGCGCCGGCTAATGTCCCCAGCATAGTTTGCACTAGAGCTCAGCTCCGCTGCGCCGCGAAATTGGAACAATGCTGATCTAACTGGCGCCTCGGCGTGTAAGTATATCGGCACAACAGGTCCGATCGGTGCGAGATGAAAAACGGGGAGGGAACGCTGCATCGCCCGTAATGCGTGTGTGTGTGTGTGTGTATTATGCGCCTGGTGTGCGCGCGAGGCCATGTGTTCACTCTGCGGAGAATGAACCCGAGGACGAGGGGGGCATATACACACACAGCGCGCGTCTGCGAGAAAGAGGGAAGATACGTGTATGTGTGTGTGTGTGGTTGCTGTGCATGCTTTGCTATACACACACGCGTGCTGCACGGAAAGAGAGCGGGGGAGGGAGAGTGCGCCGCGGTGCATTTGACCCAGTGACCCTCTCCGTCGTTCTACCCTGCGTAATTTTTATTGCCTTCTTTTCCTTTTTCTTGCCCCCTGAATTTATATGGATGTCGAGAAATGGCTGAGAATTGGTGGTCCTAAAAATGATCGGGTTTTCGTTAGTGATTTCGGTTTAGCTTGAATCGCGATCAAGCCGGAAAATCATTTGGACGAATGGACTTTTCCTACTTGTGGTATATGACATTATAATTAATGTTCAAACGATATCAGAGCGGTGGTTAATCTTTTTATCGTAGTTTTTCTAATTTTTTTTCTTCTATTTTTACGCACTTTATAATTGCAAGATAATAAATTTTATTTGCCAGATAAGCTCAGTATAATTATAAAAGCAAACAGATACTCGAGAGTATTACTTAAGCGATGGTGAGAAGTGCTTATATTTCTATATAAATACAGAATTCCTTGAGCGACGCAGTTGGCATAATTAATCCACATATCATATCATATATAGCTCTAAGTTGTGCATGCAGTAAAGTTGAAAATTCTTCTAATATACGACATTGTGTGCAAATTAACGCGCGCTGAACTAATCCACGTGAATTAGCAGTGATCAGCCGTATCGGCAAAGATCATACGTCATCTCTCGAGGCTCAACAAACCGTAACGTTTCCCCGGCGATAGCGCGCGCTCGCTATTGCATAATCGGGGCAATCGAATTCCTTCCCAATAACGCCCCCCTTCTCGAAAACCGGCTGCAGCTCTCGACCCTTCCCGACACGGCGACGGCGGCGGCACACTGCATCACACATGTCCACGCGGGATATCCACACATACGCATTCCTCTCCCTTTCTTCCTCCCTCGTATTCTCCGAGGCGACCACTTGACGCGCTCGCGGGCCCTAAACCGATCGTGTGACGCGCATTTAGTGAAAAAGCCTGGGGGCTTCTCTCTCGCTCTCTTTCTCTGCTCCTTTGTCGATCGCGCGCGACGAGCACATGTTCTAAGCGCGAGAGAGTGCCCCTTCTGGATTTCGGTTACCGCGTGTAGGTGCACTTTTGTTCGGCTCCAATGCCAAATTTCGTTGTTATTTTCGTAGTGAGCGCGGGACGCGACGCGGTGCTAGTTGTCGTAGACGACGACGACGCGGCCGATGTACAAAAGACGCCGAGGATTTCCACGGCGACGGTTTCTAAAGATACCGCGCGTCTCTCTTGACGTCACTGCGGACGCGAGCTTTAAGCGAGAACCTAATGGGCAGCTGGAGGTCCTTGTTTCTCGCGATGCTTTCAGTGCATTTTGCTGCGTAGCACTCGCAGAGCCGGAAGTAAGACTCTTTAATTTACTAAGAGCAACAGATTTTAAATAAATTTCTTCTTTGAGCTGGATTTCGATTGGCTTCATACTTGCAAAGTAATGGTATATTTATAGTGAAAATAAATGCTCTTTCAAGTCTGAAAATTACAGAATAATGGAAGAAGAATGTAAGACAGATTTTACTAGCGGCTATTATAACTTTCCGGCAAATAAAAATTTTCATTTAAACGATACTCTGTAGATAATACTTGCCAAAACAAACAATAAACTATTACTAATAATAACTTGATCTTTTGCTTTATTGTGCATAAAATTCAATACTGTATAAATAACATTTTATAAACCCCGAAGTTTTTATTCTCGGAAAGAAACGATGATGTTTCCTCATTTTTGAATAAAAAAAAAAGTTCACTGACGAGTTTGTTTCTCAGACAGATCATCGAATTTCACAAGTATAAAATAGATCAAGAAGAAAAGTAAACAAGGCGGAAGAAAATAACATTCTTCCCCATTGTTTCTAAAAATAAACCGTCCAGAGTGTGTATATACACAAACAGGCGGGCGCCGACACTGTTTGAAATAAAAATGGGAAACCAATGATGATCAAAGGTAGACGAGGCAGCGGGACAGATCTAATTTTATGCATTATTTCCCGTAATAAATTGCGCTCCGGTCCGCTCTTTCGTGCATCAAATGAAATCATCATCCGCGCTTCAATCACCCTGGCTCTGTGTCTCTCTCTTTCTTACTCTCGTGGATTTCGCCGCTATGAAAATACCATTGTGCTTTATTAACTCCCGAGGCGCAGCACTATATACGCGGGCGCGTACACTATATATATATTTGAGAACGTCATAATCAAGAGTACAAAACCCGAGATTCAGATTGAGCACACAACGCTCGTCTCTATGACAGTTTTAACCAAGCGAATATCCTCGACCGCTTTCCCCCGCAGCTGTTTTCTCTCCAACACACATATTATCTCTTTGTCTTTTTTTTTCTCAACGTCTCATCTTTCTTCCTCGCTTCCGTCTGTTTGTATATTCTTGGAGATAAATACGAAATTTTTTAGATTGATTAAACAAACTTCGGATTTGTGGGTTGACGTTTTCGTGCGGTTAAAAATTAGCTTGGCTCACTTAATCATATAGTTTGGCAATTATTCGCACAAACTCGAAAATTTCTATAGTTGCACCGTGACGGCATTCAACACTGGGACTACTTAGTTGTTCTCGCGCGCAGGGCCATTATCATAAACCACGGACAAACGACAATGTATGCAGTTAATTAAACTAGATAAATTTACGACGTGTTTTTAGTCCAAACGACTGCAACTTTAGTCCAACTAAATAATGATCTCCCCCGCGGTACTAAATATCTCTCGGCCGAATTTCACGGCTGCCCCTTTTTACTATGGAAGAAAAGAACGAGCTTGGCTGTCTTTTTCTCTCTCTCTCTCTCTCACTCATACATGCGCACATGCCATCCGCTCGTATTTTCCTACGCCCCTTTCTTTTCTCATCTGGCGGCCGCTCGAAGACGCGAGCGCGCGAGAGCACTGTTATTTTAAAATAGTACTCGCGGCCGTAAAAAAGAATGATGAGCCCCGAGAGAAAGAGAAGAGTGTATGAGAGGGAGAGAGCGCGCACACATTACCCGGGTCGCTGATCTCCGAATTTCGCGGCTATCGCTCCGGCCAAGAGAGAAAGAGAGAGAGGTTCGTTCGGGCGATGACATAATTCTGAGCACGGCTTTCTATTGTTAATATTCTTTACCAGATGGCAAACAAGAGCAAAAAGCATATCTAGAAAATCAAAAGAAGAAGAGCTTCTTTGCCAGTTATGTAAAAGTATTATGCGATCTTATAAACGGAAGTTACTTTGGTCATATTTGTATTTCCGATTTGTTATCATATACGATATCTGGCTTTGCAACTAAAGTGCAATTGAAGCTTTGAAGTAAAAATTTTGATAATTTCGAAAGTGGTAGATATTTTTCGAGATTTTATATTTTGATAAAAATTAAATACTTGCCAAATACTCATATTTTTGAAGGATTACAGTGAAGCTTTCAACGTTTAAATCACTCGACAAAAGGCGAAAATATGTTTGTCTTCGGAAATATTTATATTCCGAAATGAAATTTTGAATTGTTTCAACATTATTTTATTTAGAGTTTAATTAATGTTTTACAAAAAAAAAAAATCAAAATATTTTAGGAACAATACTGAAGTAATTTGAAAGTATTTTTATAAGAAAAGATTTATAAACAGAACCCGTTTCATCAAGAGTCAATTCCCTACGTATTATCTTTTAATTATATTGATTTTGACTCATCGGAAATTTCATTTGTAAATATAACGTTATGCAAATAACGAGTTATAATTTAATTTATAAATATTTTCATAATCGAGAAATATTTAAAAAAAATTTATATTAAAATATTTATAAGAATAAAGGGTGCGTTGGTCGCGTCTTTTGGCATTTATCGTTATCGTCTTTATAATGAATAAAAATCTGTCATCGGATGATAACGACAAGTTCTTTGTCTATCGAAAATATTTTAAAAACTTCATCAGTATTTCGACACCCTTGTCGATGAATGACAATCTTGGAGGTCCACGTGTATATCTTGGCGCGGGAATATCCCCAATGTGTTGTCTCCAGATTTGCGCTGAATGACGTAAATCATCCTGAGAAACGAATCACGAGAGTTGGTGGTCGAGGCGCGTGGCTCACTTATGCTGCCGAGCCGTTGCAAACTCTGGCATTGCGAAATTGATAAGTAATGAGACGCGTAATAGTTTACTACTTTTTATTTGCAAGAACAATGTATTTCTCTTTAAAATTTTATGTTAATTACATCCCACTTGGATTATAAGAAGCAAATTTCTAATATAATAATTGTTATCAATAAATCCTAAAAAATAATAATAAAAAAGTAATCTTAAGTTAATATTGTATCATAAAAAGATAAGAAATTAGTTATTAATTGTTCAAGATTCTTCAACTTTAGATAAGATTGGTATAATAGAGAAATAATAAGTACCAAAATATATAAAGGCAAAAAAATTCTGTCATAAAAAGGCAAAACTCTGTAAGTATATAATAATATCAGAGTTAACATATAGCTAAATATCATTCCACGATCTACACTTCGATGCTTCCTCAATTTTCTATAATAAAATGATACATAATAAAAAAAATGTAATTTTTATTCAACAGTTGTAGAAATATAAAAATAAGGAATCGCACTCTCCCAACTTTTTCATGCACGCGCTGCGAGCCTCGTCACTAAAATAAACAATGCCTCTTCCCAACGTGCCTATCGCTCGTTCAATTGACAGAGAATCTCATACTGGAGTATTTATAATCGCAAATACCATGTGGCGGAAATAATGCTCATCCAGACATCGCTGGCTTTCTCCCTTGGTTTTTAACCGAATATCAATGCTTTTAATACAGTATTTAGAAAAAAATCTTGTAAATAAATTTACCTCAATTATTCATCTCTATTTATTTCATTTTATATTTCAATAATTTATAAATTTCTACTCATTTTTATTAATTTACAATAAAGAAAGAAAAACAACCAAATAATATTTTATTGTTGTTCTTATAATAAAGCATGAATATACAGTTAAAAGAAGATTTTTTCGAAATGAAATTAATGGCGCTTTTAAATCAAGCTACGATCCCAATAAATCTCGCGCTGATCGCCACTGAATCTAAAGTAATTATCAAACTGATGTTTGACAAATTACTAATGAAAAAGTATACCGCAATTGAGATGAATTGCGTACTTTTCTTACGTCATTTGCTCTGCGCTACGTCCTACTGAGAGACAATTAAAGCGCAGTTTTGAAATGTCAAAACAGAGGCACTTCTCACTCTTTTTCTCTCTCCGTTTCACTCATTCGTTTCAGGAATGAATGAATCGAGAAAAAAGCTCGCGCACGATAACTAATCGAGTGTGCGCGCATGCGTGTGTGTAAAAGTCCGCTCTTGTGTATATCGATAATGCAGCTGATAATTCGAGCGACGAATAATCGGCTTTTATGGTTGTGCAATCGGAGAAAAAGGTTATATATAAACAATAGCGTCGATAAATACCGGATGTACTTTTCAATAAATTTTTTGAATGCCAATAATTGTGACTCTTAAGATCCGATGAACTCTGACATTCTTTAGTAAAAATTTTCGCTTATACGAGTGATTGACGTTCAATCTTGTATTGTCTCTTTCCACTGCACTTGAAAGTATAACAAAAATTAACGTCACTTTCGCTATATAAGCACAATTGCAAGTGCGGAAAACTTTCCTGTATCATTGCGCTTCTGTTCGCGGGGTCAAGGTCGACGTTTCTAGTCAATCATTAAGATGATAAATTAAAACTAGCCGAGCATTTCTTCGGTTGATACAAGTACTCGTCAGTTTCTCTCTTATTTCTTCGTGTACTGATATAAAAGGTACTTAATACAAGTAAATTCATTCAATTAAATATTATATTTGATTGCTTAAAACAGACACTTATACATATTTTTACATCACGCCAAAGTATGATTTTTATGAAAATTCAAATTTACTGCTTATTTTTTTCACTTAAAAATATAGCTTTAAAGTAGTATTGTTAACTCGTTAATTTAAAAAAAAAATCAAACATTTACTCGATTTTCGGCGATATTAACAAATATTTTCCAAGTCACCCTGCAATCTTATAATGCACGATGATCGATTTTTTAACGCACAAAATTAATTGCGTTTTATGAAACATTGTGTTATAATACTGATTCCGTGTCGAGTTGTTATTTAATTAAGTCGGGCAAATTTTGCAGCGTTTATCACTGAAGCGTATAACGAAAACAGAGCGAGAGGGAGGGACAGAGGGGAAGAACTGCCGGTCTGAATTGTATTCTTACAAACGGAGATAGCTATCAATTTTCTCGAGGATCAAGTTCATATAACGAACCTTCAGCGAATATTATAACGCGCCGGCCGGAGAGTATATATTCGTAATAATTAAATGCTAATTGCTGTTATAATAGCATCGCGCCGTGGCAAGGGCAGTAATTATCGCCCGTCTAATGCATACACTGCGCTCTGACTTTTTTAATAAAGGCGAGCGATAAGGAAGGTGCGCGAAGCGCGTATGCTCGACCTTGACACTTTTGTGTTTGTTACATTATCATGCAATGTCGCTACCTATATTACTGTACTATTATTAATTCATAATTTTTTTTTTATATAAGAGGCTGCGATGAGCAATAGCGCGTAAGCACGGTGAATACATAAAGATAAGACAATCGAATTATAAATCCCAAGGTGCGGAATCATTGCTACGTTTCTGCGTAAAAATAAACTGTTGATTTATTTAGAAAATAAAACTCTGAATACCGCTGAATGATTTCATAGCTGTGCGCCGCGCGCGCGGTGCGTGTATTATCAATTAAATTATGTGCATTATGTATAGGCGTTCTCGTTTCGAGCATAAAGAAGACTGTGTGTCTGCCTGCTCACTGTAACATCTTGATCGTCTACATTATTTAATGGAAAACACTTATTCATATATATTATTGAAATTGATAAGCTGCCGATAACCGCTATGGTTATTCGGAAATTCCTTGTATTTCAATAAAATTCATTACAAATTTATATCAAAGGAGATATAGTTACGAGTGACTCAGATTAGCACAGCATGCGTTCATAGAAGACATCTTTGCAGCAATAGAAGAAAAATAAATGTACGAATTTATTACCAAACATCGTATTATAATTAATAAAATTGTCAGTCTCCTTTCGTGATAGACATTATCAAACAATTCATTAGCAACTATAATCAATAATCAACTAATATGCTCGATAAAGCACTATATAGGTTTACACGAGCCTGGCCAAATTAAAAATGCATTCCAGCTCGAGGTAATTTACAAATATTAATAGCATCCTATAGATGCTTAAAAAAGAAGAAAATCAATGACGAAGAAAGAGCAAAAGAGAGAATATAAAGCGCGAGCGTTCTCCGGACTCTCAACAATACGCGCTTGAATTATTCCTAGCAGCAATAAATAAAGTGCAAAACGCTGCTCACAGTGGCACGCAGCGACGGTGGCAGCTAATACGATTCTTTTCACAGTCTCGGCGGCTCTCCCGTCAGCCCCAGTTGGAGGCAAAGGATGCCCACGCTGATGATGATGAATAGGGCAGATACCGAAAGTACCATACGTGTATACACACGCATTAGCCTGCGCGTATTTCGCGCGCGCGCGCTTTGTTCGCAATTTCGGTATACGCGGACCAGGGCTCTCGCGAGAGATAGCGAGAGTAGAGGATAGATAGGTGCGGCTGTTATGCGCTGTAATAGGAATACGAAAAAGATGCGGCGTTTTGTTCGCATCGAAAAATCAGCAGCAGCGAGCCTATACGTTCTGGAGAACTCTAACGCGTTCCAGATGCTGCGAGCTTTGTTCCCATCATGCTTCCATCTCGATCTGCCCGTGAGTGCGTGTATGTGTGTGTGCGTGAGTACGAACGGCTCTCCTCTACCCTCTCTTTATTCTCGCCAGTAGCCTTATTCGCTCTCATCTGAATCTCTCTCTCTCTCTCTTATGCGTACGTCTGTATTTTTCGCTTTCTCTGTCTTATTCAGCCTCTCAGCTCCAGTGGCTGCCTCATGATGAACATATCAATCAAAAACGAAATGGTATTTCCATGCAACGAATAGTTTCTATATTTCATTCGCTCAAAGTGTTGAAAAGTCGTCGAATATTATCAACAATTTCCACATAATTATTCATTTCACATTACAAGCGAAAGAAAAATTCTATCCGCAAACGTTCTACCCTCGTTTTCTACCCGAGACAAAAATCCACATCACCACCACAATGGTCATGATTCTCGCACTCGAAAAAGCCCCCCCGACACGCATACACACACACATGTCTCCAGATGAGGCGCACACACCGCACGAGGCACGTCCCGGTGGCGGTCTTTTCCTCATTTGCCTATTTACCTCGGCCGCGCGCGTCCGAACGAACCCTTCGAGCCTCTTCCCTCCGGGGCTGCTGCTACCGCTGTCTATGAGAAATGAATGCGCTTGAGCGTGTGTGGCATGTGTACCCCCGAAGATGAGGAGAGAGGAAGAAGTAATTGTTGTGCACGTGCACCATTCATCCGCGGTATAACGACCTGCGGAGAGCGAGAGAGAGAGCAAGAGAGAGAGAGAGAGGAATTGTTCCGCGAGGAAATTAAGAAGCACACACAGGCAGATGAAGAAACCTCTCTGTCCTTTCAAACACACGAGCGAGAACGATTCCTCTTGTTCTTGCCTCTCTCTCTCGCGCCGGCTCTCTCTTTTTTTTCTTTTCGTCTCGCTTGTATTACATTCCTTCACCGCGCGGACGTATTCTTCTCGGAGCGCGTAGTGCGCGTATAAGCACGTAGTTTGACGAAATAATGAGACGTTGATGTTAGATTTTCTGTAATTTCTGAGCGGAAATGATTTATCACTGTTGAGTTTCACTAAACCACTATAATAACGGTCGATTTCTAGGCTTAAAATAATACTTATATAATTATACAAGCAAAACGTTCGTTTAAATATATTTAGAAAAAGTACTTTTATTGTACAACACATGATTTAGTAAACTATAAAAGCAATAAATCGATAAACTCGTATACAGTGTTGAAACTGTTGAGAACAAAGTTTGGGTTATAACCTCGCAAATGATGCAACGCGTTGGCCGCAGAGAAACGAGAGAGTAGCCTTCGTTGCGCGTCTCGAAAAGCAAACGACACATAACACTCGTCGGCACTCTCTCAGCATCCCCTCGATATATAAAGGAGAGCTGCGCGATTGCACACGCGGAAGTTGATTTTCGGCTGAGGCGAGCTTATAAATCCCTCCGCGTGATTAATGCGCGCGGGAGTTCAAAGAATCGCGCGCGGGCCGGGACGCGAAAGCACAAAGCCCGTAATTGTTTTTCTATCTCGCTCTGGACCGCGTCGATTCGTAGAAGCAGGCCGCATAAAAGACGACTACGAGAGGGAAGGAAGAGACGTATGTGAGTGAAACCTCGAAGGAAGAAGACGAAGAAGAAGAAGAAGGCGCGTATGCATGCGCACACATGTGCGCGCGTATGACCAGGAGAAGCGGCCCGCGCAACTTGACACTGAACACATGGCCCCACTTCTTTAAACGCGCGCGAGCTCGCGCACTCGGCCAGCAGCAGGCCCCTCGCACGCCTTTCTTCTGATTCTCGCTCTATGTATGTGTTCGTCTTTTTACCATTAGTAGCGAAAGGCGCAATGGTCGTTTTCTAGGGACAACATGTTGGGAACGACAACTAATTTTGTCTGCAAAATTTTACGTTATTTGTTGAGGACTTAGATGAGCTTACAAGTAGGAACCGTTGGTCGCTTACTTCATCAACACTTGAAAGTCGATACACAATAAAATCATTCATTCTATAATACCCCATGAATAATTAAATACTCGGAGAAAAATTTTTTTGAAAAAATTACCATTTATCGTGTTGAAGCCGTTATATATTATAATTCTGATACTTTTTATCACAGCTATATAGGATGTTGATTTTTTTAATTTTAATTATTACAAGTATATCAAGGTATCTTT
>JAPYZO010006324.1:0-11865 GCA_030522905.1 Torymus flavipes | reverse complement strand
CTGAGACGTCGGAAATTTACCCATCGCAATGACCAGTGATCGCTAAACCTTTTATCGTAATTTCGTCATTGCGTGACAGCAACAATATCAAGCACTGAATAATATATTCATCATGCTTTCAGCCAGGATTCTCGCGCAAAAGTGGGTTAATGTAAATGTGAACGCATACCGTACGGCTACTAAATACTCCGAGCGTCCATTTGAATCGTGAAATCGTAAAAGATAGCCGCCCGATCGTAAAAAAGAACAAATAACAGCGCGACTCATCACATAGTCTGAGAAGCTGTTGCCGAGGCCTATTAGCTTTATCAAGCGCGGTAGCAAGGACCCGTAATACCGGTTGACGAAAAAACAGTCGAGAAAAAGCGAACGAAACGAGAAGCGGCGTGTACGGAGCTGTCGAATTGTGTCCGAGACGATAAGGTCCAAGTCAAATGCGAGAAGAATGCCACCGAGTTATATATTTAGAAAGACGATGGCGTGTATATTATCAGAGGGAAAGAGTAAGGCAAGCAATGCGAGAGGTGCAGGGGAGGCGAAAGAACCTTGCCGTATACAGACGATAAGAAATTAGGCGAGAGTGAGAGAGCGCTATCGTCGCCCGCGCGCCGTCTCGGTAATCGCCGCGTTACCCTCGCTCCCGCACGTATATACGTCAACAAGCCGCTGTGTGAATCGCCAGCGCAATAATAGTTGCTCTAATCGCTCTTATCGCCGACAGCGTGGAGAAAGAGATACTTGTACTTTTTCCCTTGTCAATGCATGGAGAAAGACTTTTTTTTTCCTTGACTGTCGCGTTGCCTTTTTAGAAGATAAAGACAAAAGATAATAGAGCTTTTTACGAACCGAGTGGTTTTTGGCTCTTCTCGGAAATTGTTCTCCGTAAAGCGAATGGACTAGCTTCTTTTTTTTTTCAAGAAAATGAAAGATTTATGGTCGTTTATTACCGTAATTCAGTAAAAATGAATGGTGCACTGTCTTTCTGGTACTAGATCTATATATTGTCTTAAAGAAACGTGGCGGTAAAACAGATCGAAAAGTCAAAGCTAGGTTGATAAACGAGATTGTGTGGATCGAGCAGAGTTTTCGATTATTTTAATTTATTTTCCGATTATCGCAAAGATTTCTCGATAATTCACTCTAAAACCGTTCCATACTAATTATAGCTTTCACACGCCTCTACAATAACATAAATTTATCTGTCGCGAACCGACCACAAACGCTCCATTGAATATAGTCGGAAAAATTTATTGTGTCCCCCTATATCATCGATCAAATCTCCCTATTTCCATTTCATATCAAGCGCGTAAATCACGTATTCGCGAAGAGCTCTAATTGATCCGTTACTCCGATATAAACTCGTCGTCGCGCCTAGCAATATAGCTCGCTGCTCGTGTCTCGAGAGGCGGGAAGGGAGGGCATTGATAAAACGAATATTAACATTCGAGCGTTGGCAGCTCGCTGTGCCAGGAGAGGATCTCTCTCTCTCGCGTCGCGAATATTATACTATACGAAGGCTGACGCGTGCGGTTTGGATTACAGTCAAAACGCCAGCGAGTTTACCAACAACAATGGCCGATACTTTTATAGCCCGTCTTGTTGCGCAGAGAGACGAGCGGTTAAGGCCTTTTTGACAAATGGCGTGCGATGTTCGGCTCTTGGCTGGGATAGCGAGCGCGCGCATCGCTGAGAATAGTCGAAAGTGCTCTGGCGACGCGGCGAACAATGTAGGAGAGGATCGCGAGCGCGCGCACGCTCGCGAGTGCTAAAATTGGATGATAATAGTGTTATTGTTCCATTTTGCAAAATGAGGAGGGAATTAATAACAGCTCGCTCTATACTCTTTTCATTAATTTTAGAACTCGAAGCTTGAAATAAAACGGCGGTCGTTTGAATGCTTAATAGCCGAGATCAATCGTATACTTATATATGTAATGTGTGAAAAAGAAGTCGACGATGAAAAAAGTAACCGCTACGTTCATAATTTAACAATCCAATAATCACTCATTTTATTACCCCAATCTATGCACACACAAGTCTCTCGTCTATATGCTAAGAAAAACGAATAGTAAAAAAATTGCTCGTTATATATACGCTCAGCATCGGTCTTTTCCTCATTGGCTATATATCCATCGCACCATGCCGCACTGTCGTGAGAGCACTTGGAAAAGTAGCAACTTGATCGGGAATATACCGAACGCTTACGACGCGTAATAGCTATAGATCGTCGGTGTCGAGAGTTGACACTGAACCGGAATAAAAGCAATAAAATCTTCCCGGTACAATTAGACGTCGAGATCCCCTTCCTCGTATCAACAATCAAACGAACACGAGAGGAGCGGTGCACCGCGAGGATTAAAACGAAATCTCAACCCCTTTGTTTCCGGCCGGTTACAAGACGTACAAAATAAAAGGAACCTTTGAAGTACGAGAAGAAGATTCCGATGAAAGCGGAACTCGACGTTCTTTTTGCCCTCTGTCTTTCTCTCTTTTCATCTCTCTTCTCTTTCTCTTTCCCTACATGTGTCTTGCATTTATCACGCTCGCGGAGATTGCGCACGGCAGCAGACCTCTGCTCGAAATCGCATTACGCGGGCAGCGCGGCCAAGTCGAAAGAGACGGACGCGGAGAGGAAAGGTGTCTAGAGAGAGATCGCGCGCGAGTTAGCTACCCGGCAATTTGTCACAGTCGGTTCGCGCGTCCCGGAAAACGGACACCCCTCCTCGCCCGCGACAATAATAACAGATGAGGCTTTTATCTCTCGCGCAAGCAAGAACAGAAGTGGGGGGTCGGGGAGCTAAAACATATCGATGCTTATCGAGCTCTTTATAGAAACTAGAGCGATAAGCGGGGAGACTTTTTCCTTCTTAATTCCCGCGGGAAAAGTGACTCGGCGTATTATGCCCGTGTATGTGCGCTGTGCGGAGAGCCGCTGCCCTAGTTTACGACGACGTTGCCCCGGGGCAAAGGGGCTTTTGTCGCGGACGTGCACGCTGAGTATGTGATGTGGTTTTTTCACAAGAAGGGCCATTATTAGAAATTAATTTTTATTGCGGAAAAAAGGGGCCGAAGATGTAGATAGAGAATCTTGAGAGAGCTCGAATTGAATCGCTTCTGACTGCGCGGGTTTAATTAATCAAGCGAAAAATGCATATCGTAATTAAAAGAGAGTTCTCGCGACGCGGAACGTTTGACAAACTGATATTTAATCAGCTATTTAAATTAGTCGACGTGGCGAGCTGATTAATACCGCTGAATTTATTGGGCTGGATAGGTTGCTTTAAAGTGTCAGCTTGTGATTTGATGTAGTAAATTAAAGGAAATGATGGTTTTTAATATATTAATTTCAAAAACTATTTTTAGGAAAAAAAAATAAAAGTTTAACATTGATGAAATTTTTTTAGATAAAATGTAGTATATATGGTGTTTTTAATTATAATTTAATTATTAGTGTTAAACATTTTATAATAATTTAGTTAGAGATATGTTCGGAAAAGATACTTGAACGAATGGTTTTAGCCCGTCGACAATATATGTCCATAAATACTAATAATAACTGCATCTCATGAGTTCTCACCCTTGTAGTTGTCCCTAAAACGATTCTGACAAATTCTAAATAAAATAAAAAACGCTCGAAAGCTTTCAAATAAATCAAAATCGTCGGTAAGCTTTTCCAAACTCTTTATTAACAATGTGCAGCAGTCAGTTCGAAAAGCCATCTATATACGCAAACTTTGCTTTCTCTCGTACTATACCGCGAGTCCCTTGGTACATCGCTAATGGTCATGACGCTCGCGCAGCTGATGCTCGCACGCACACACTGGCCTAGATACGGAAAATTGGGCGCTTGGCAGCGCTCGGCGAAGGACTCAGCCTTGCGGCGTCGGCGGTGGTGGCATAGGTGGGCATTCGCTCGCGCATTCTTCTCTCCTCGGAAAAAGAGAGGAAGATGAAGCGCGCGCGCGCGCGCGGAAAGAAAAGAGAGGCAGAGCAGCATCCACTATAGAGAGAGGCTGGCTCTGCACAATGGACGCCGCGCATCACTTATTCGTGGTCCGTTTTCCCGCGGCATAAAAGAGCCCTCGCGCGGCATAAAAGGGGGTGGCCCCTGGTGCTGCTACTAGTGGAGGGGGTAGGAGGAGGAGGAGGTAGCCCATCACCGGCGCAAACACTCGGCCCGGCCCGCACGCGAGATTGCGCGGCCGCGACCCCATCTATTATTCACCGAGCTGCGCGAAGCCCCCGCAGCAGCCAGTCGGAGAGAAAAAGAGCGAGAGAGAGAGTGGCCTGGACCACACCGGACGAGCGTATAATACGGGTCGCGCGAGACAAAACGCGAGCTCACCTTTTTCTACCCTGTCCGCGTGTACCAATGCGCCTGTTTCGTGTATATACTCATTGTTGAACATTACTGCGGAGTAGACGATTTTAACTTTTTAGACACGTGCTGCACGTATATGCTCTCTAAATTAAAATCAGTGCATATTCACTGAAACCAAATCAATGGTATACATAATCAGTGAAAATCCACTGAGAATTAGTGAATATTCACTTAGTTACAGTTGTAAGTATTGTAGAGCATCTGCATGACTGATTAAAATTTAGAGATTGAAAATGTTAACAGGTGATTTTAATCGTAAATTATTTAAATGATTTCAACATTTTTTTCCTATACGGGGCAGCCAAATGCGAAAATTAAGAAAGCTACGATCAGTTTTGCTTCGATATTATTTTTTTTTATAATTTCATACGGAATTCAGAATAACATTTTGTTTTTGTGGAACAGTTTATAAAAAGCACTTGTGGAGTATACTCATCGGGCATACATTGTGCATCTAATGAACATTGATCAGCCATTAAACTAATCAACTGAATTCAGCGCGTGGCATTCACTGTTGCCTGCCACTCCGTATATACAAATGACATCGAAACTAATTCTACATAATGAATATAAGCGAAACACTAATTAACTCGAGGGCTGTATCTATAGTCGAGCCTTTATATTCCATAGCTTATAATGATAGAAAGAATAAACATTTGATGTATATATAATTAACGACAGTTATATATAGCGAATTCATTGTCTTTGCGTGTATGTTGCAGTAGCAGCAGCAGCGTGACAAACAGCATGGCGCCATCGCCGACCAGCGCGAGCCGCATGCCCAACGCGGACACGGGCCAGCCCAACGAGGCGGCGGCCGCTCTCGCCTGGGCCCTCAGCGCTGAGAACGTCTCCGAGAAGGAGCGCAGGATCTCCGAGTTCATCGAGCAGCTGCAGGCGTTCAGAGAGCAGCTGCTCATGCAACAGGACCCCGCAAAGGTTAGTACTCTTACCTTCTTCATTATTATAATTTAATTGCTGGTATAGAACATTTTTAATGTCTGCATTAATTGGTAAGTTTATCAATCCATTGTAAATCCGTGAACGAATTTACTTCAATGTTAACACCGCTTTATAAAAACGTGGAACAGACTCATTTTCGCATGAAAATATAACTATAAATATAGAATAAAGATTGCAATTTATGTAGCAAAAATTACAAAATAATAGCAATTTTGACCATAAATTCTAGTAATTTTCATGAAAATATGAGTCTGTCCACGCTTACAATCAAAACTAAAATAGTAATTCTTACTAAAAATTTTTCTCCATCTACTATTAAGATTACCGTATAACGCTCTTGTCTAGGTCTTAAAAAAAGTATTGCACACTACTTGATCGAGAAAGCGTCCGCTCGAAAATGCTATTAACCCAATTTTCCACCCACGCCTCCCTATATCGCCGGCCGAGTAGGCCGAGCTTGTTTGTGTGTTCGCGAAAAGCAAAGGCGCGTGCAAGCTCGAGCGTCGAGACAGCGGCTACGTAATAAAGCGACACAGGAAGTAAGCGCGACACGTTCCCGAAAAAAGAAACTTATAAGCGGCGAGAGTATATAGTCGTCGGTCGAAGAGAAGCTCGGCGCGCGATAAGCCCATCACAGCGGCGCATGGAAGGCCGCGGGTACGACTGAAATATCACAGCCGATCGTATAATACCGGTGAGATAACACATAACAAGAATACGAGTGCGCTCCCCGCGAGATCCAAGATAACTAAATATACGTTCGTAGATTTATTGATCCGCGAGCGTTCCAACTTTGCGCCGTCGACCAGTGCTGCTAGTAGTAGCAGCAGCAGCCTTATAATCTGCCTGCAAGCGCGTTTAGAATTGTATCAATCCATTTTGGGCCAAGCGTATACTGCACGCGGGAGAGAGAGAGAGAGAGAGAGAGAGAGAGAGAGAGAGAGAGAGAGAGAGAGAGAGAGATAGCGCACAAGCGCATATTAATTCGTTATAATCCTGCGTGTTTATTCTCGGACGAGCTTCTATAGAGCGGTATAATTCATAGCCAGATTGAAATCCCTTGTGCGCGGCTCGTGGGTACAGAGGAAGAGAAAGAGAGCAAGAGAGCTTTCGAGCTTTTCGGTATGAAAAAAAAGGACATAACCGGAATACCGCTTTTATATACATACTCGCTTTACAAATAATGAGAATAATGAAAGCAATTATTCGGTTATTTCGTGGATTTAAAACATTTTCAAATAAAGCTCGTTCTGAGAAAGGAAAGAAAATTAAAATGCAAAGATGTGGTATTGCCTATTTGGGTAAAAATCATTCTAGAAAAACGTATATTAAAATCTTTTTAATAATATATTAGGATACGATTTGAATATTAAGTGTGCAATAATGGAGAAGAAGAAGTTTCGTATCTTCTCTTATTCTTCTCTTTCTATTTCGAAATATGTCGGAAAAAAGCAAAAACCCACATCTAACGAAAGCAAACAGGGGTTCATTAGTTCAGCCAATCTCCAAAGCATTCGCAGTTAAACACAGGTTTCAACACCACCCCGCGGCTACGTCGACAATGGATTCAGTCGAAATGATTCACAGCCTACATCCCGAGAAACGCACATACTCAGCTCCCGCGCGCGCGCGATGAACGATCCCTGCTCTCTTCTCACGGGCGCAACTTTTCGAAGAAAGTTTCCGACATGCAGCGGCCGATGCATTCGAGGAACATATCTCTCGCTCTCTCGACGCTTCTCAACTGCATCGCACATAATACCAGCGTCCCCCGAAAAGAAAGAAACGAGATAATGCACTCGCTCGGTGGCGGCGGCAGCGCATCATCGGAAGAAGAGAAGAAGAAGAAGCCGATTTCTTCTCTGGCGAGGGCATAAATGGGGAGGGTAATGACGTTGGCGCACGCGTATATGCACTGCACTCGTGCATTATCTGCACGCGTTCGCATTTTTGCCAGCGAGGTCGGCCCGCGCGCGCAGGAACCTTCGCTTTTCGCGTGCGCGATCGATCGCGGGCGAACGTGCGAGACACCTATGTGTACGATGGATATTGCGAAGCGTTGTGTTCTCGCGATCCGTTGTTTGCGAGCCACGACGCGAGATGTATATGTTCGCGAGTCGCTCGTCAGCGGCACGCACGGAAATGCGTGTTTAGCAAAAATTGCGACTAGTTTCTTTTAGAGAGCGATCCGCTTCTTTGCCGGAGCCTGATGATTGCACCGAACTGAAGCATGAGTTTGTTCATTTTCTTCTTCGAAGGTATAATATATAATAAATTTCGCTAAACATTCAAATGAAATGAATAGAGCTCATTGCACAAAAACTTAAACGCGCTGCACTCACTATGCCGGTTTTTTAAGTTTAACTTTTAAGTAATTCCAAATGAACGTTAATCGCATCACTTTGCATATAAAAAGTCTGGCTGAGACTTACATAGGCAATTTAAAAAAGAAGAAGTATAACCAGTCCATTACGAATAATTACGCCATTGTTGTTTTACAAAAAAAAAATTTTAATGTTCACTTTTTTTTACTCATTTACAGTTACTCAGAGTTATTTTAAAGTTTGAAATAACTGTAATAGTGCGAAAGCTGGTTTACTTAATTTTTACTCAAATACGCACAGATGTTATTAAAGTAAAGCAAAATATTGTTTAGACATGATAGTTTAGAACACAACAAAACTTTCACAAGGTTTGTACAACAAGTTTTAAAGAATACTAGTATACGTATAATGGTACACTATATACGTAACCTGTAATTTTACTCAAGTACTTTGACTAAAACACAATATCTCGCGATCGACCACATATATATTCCTCTTCGTGTGCGCAGCAGCATCCAGTTCGATTTGCAATATTCACGCGGCTCGCGTGGCTGCCACGTTTTATGCATGCATACACATTCGTGACGCTCTCACTCAATGCACATACACTGCAAACACACACACACACACACACAAGAGTAAAAGATCGAGTGGCCGTAGTACGCGCGGTAAAAAAAATTCCAGGAGTGATTTTCAATAGACAGGACACGAGAGACGTGCGCGCGTGCCGCTTGCTATTCAACGCCGGCTCGCGTAAGAAGTGTATATTATAGATGGAAAAAAAGAGAGAGCGCGGCCGGAAAAAGTCAAAGTCGCGCGCAGATGGCGTCGGGATTTAATATAATGAGGTGTACATTGGAATCGGAACCAGTGGCTGAAGTATACGCTGTAACAGCGAATATGAAAATTTATGAAGTCGCATTAATCTCGCTATAGCAGAATTTCGCGTCGCATCGATATAATGCAAATCATGATTATGAGCGAAAGAAAAAAATCTGTTGTGACTTGGTTATAGCGACAGAGTGATACATTTTTCCCGGTTTTTTTTTCTGGCTTTGGAATTGTTGATTAGCCACTATGTGTGTGGTGAGCAGATACATTTTTTTCCAACCTCTTTTGTACGAATACGTCACGTTATTATTTCGCATGATAAGGTTATTTTACGTAAATATGCTAAATTCAGACCGTTTTTATTCTGTCTATATAAATGCATAAGCTATTTTTACGTATTGACTTGTTTAAAAGTGCAATCTCCGTTCCTTTAAATTCACTCAGTTATATTTATTTATCGCAAATAAGGTTGAGATTTGAAATATTCATTAAAAAATAAGACTTTGCCGTCGAGTTTATATTTTTCTTATAACAACATTTAAAGAAACGAGATTTTCGACCCGGCACGCCCATAATCCGGACTTCCGTCTGCCCACTTTGCAGCTCATATCCTCACAGACAATTTAGCACGCGTCGCTTCAAGGTAAACCAATTTCTCACCTCGCCGCAAGCCCTCGAAAATCGAATAAACAAGAAAACTGCTGAGCGAGAGGAACTCCGAGCGGAAGCTCTACACCCGCGCGCGCTCGCCATTTTATCGGCGTGCTTTCTCCCCCCGCGCGCTCACCTAGGAATACAAAGCTCTTGTGTGCGCGTCGCGCACAATGACGCCGGCGCATAAGAGAGAAGAGAATGTCCCTCGGAGATATGTAATCGCTGTGCTGAGAGAGAGAGAGGAAAAGAGAGGGAAAAGGGGAAAAGTCTGCGAGAAAGGGCGGGAGGGAGAGCGCGCGACAAAGAAAAATAGAGATAGCGAGAATGAGAGGCAGCCGTAAAAAGAGACAGGCGAGCGAGAAAAAGAGCGACGAGGCAGTATAGGCGAGCGTAGGAGTAGGAAGGCGGTCTCGTTTTTCTCCTCCTCTCACTTCGCAGAGGGCGTATAGTAGTGTTCGTCGTCGTCATCGTCGTCGCTGCGCGCGCGCGCGGCTCAACTTAGCGGAGTTTCTCGAGTGGGGATCTCGCTTCTCCTTCTTATATACATCTCTTTCTCGTTTTCTCTCCTCGCAGTCCCCCCTCTTTTACTGTTTCCATCTCTTTCTTTCTGTCGCTCTGCTTTGCACACCTTTCCACCTGTTATGCGATATACGTACGCGCTGGCGTAGTTGCGCTCGCGGGCACAGGTGTGGCGCCGACGACTGTCGTGCATTCTTCTTTCTCTGCATCAATATTCTTTGCCTGCGAGATTGTCATCTCGTCACCGATCGATCGCAGCTATGATGGTTGGCTGGAATATATCTATGCTCGCGTGCCTTTTGCATCTGTATAAGATCGGTGCGTCACGCCCCGCAGGACAGACGCGAGAGAGAGGGACACTTGGTATTATCGAGGCGACGAAGGTGGGACGTACGACAGTACGTGCGTGCACGTATGACACTCGCTCGCGTTCCTTGGCACGCGCACCTATCCGCGCAGCAGCAGCTGCCGCGCGGTGGTGCTGTTTTCGACATCGTGACGAGATGCGAGCCCTGATGTCTGTTTGTAAAAAGATTGCCGCGCGGAATGCAAAAGAAATGATCCAATAGCGAGAAAAACTCTGCTGATCGGTTTCACGGTGATATATAGATAACATTGATAACGTGTAATCACATCGAGAGCCGGATTAATAAATAAAAAAGTCATTATTTTGCCAACTGAAGGCCGCCGTTGCTAAATTATATAATTAAAAATGTTATTTACAATACCATTATTACCATTCGTTATTAGATTGAATAGATTACCTTGAATATTTTGTTTTTAGTTCTCCTTTTATAAGAGATTCATTCACTCTAAAAGCAGTTTTATATCATGAGAAAATTCATTTTCCGCTATCGAGGTCAGTTTTTTCTCTTCATCATAACAGCTTTTTCAAAAGGTAGACAACATGAGAAGCATTGTGTGTCTTTTTTTCTAATGTATTTCTTTATCACAATCAGGTCGTGCATGCAAGTTGATATTTATAAAAAATTTAGTACGAAAAGTCTTCTTTTTCTCAATATCATTGGATTGTAATTATCAAAGTTTTTTTTATTTTTAAAAACTACGTATATTTTGATACTAAAAGCTTTCGCTCAATATTAGATGTAGTAAAAACATTTCAACTCGCACAATAAAAAACATCCATATATTCCACTTTCTATTTGATTATTAAAGTCTTGTCAACTGGTTTCTACGTTATCTCGCGAAAGCTTTTTCCATTATCTCAGAGCTTCCTTTACAAAAAAAAAAAGCAAAAAGTTTTTCAATCAATTTAAAAACGACTGCAGCACGCAAATCCGTGAAATCCAGCATACATCCAACCACCAGCGCATACACGAACCGAAATTGCATTTAACAAAACGTGGAAAACACAGTAACAACGCGCAATTCAAGGGCCAGCACAATTGATAATCCGACAACAATCATCCGGCTTACCCTTTTTTTATTATAAAAAAAACGCAGCACAAACAAACGAACGAAATAAAAGAAACGTTCGCGCAAGCCCGATTGAACGGTCAAAGCGCGGCGTAATCCTCGCTCGCGCTCGCGTCGACATTAAAAGGGCTCTCAAAATTCGGCTCATATACGGCGCGCTCGAACAAACAGCGCGAAAATAACTGTAGCGAGCGAGCGAGCGAGAGAATCCGCTCTGGGATACATACAGATATATATATACGTAAATGTATATACGCAAGCGCGAACAAAACGCGCGTATATGATGGACTCGAAGCTCTCTCGGAGCTCGTAATACACACGGATCAGCGAATACGCTCTCTCTCTCTCTCTCTCTCTGGCTTTCGGGTTGACCACGCGCCGTTGTTATTATTCGCCCTCATCCGCGATTCGGCGCGCGAAACGAGGGGCATAGAGGGAGAGAGATAGAGAGAGAAACGATCCCGCGAATGCAGCACAAAGGGAAACGGGCGCGTTTGTCCATTTGCGTATATCAAGTGGCGCGTGTGTGTCTGTGTGCGTGCAGCGCGCTCGCGCTTTATGGGAATTAGCGGTGCATTGTGGGCGGACGTTCATTGGGATGGACTTTCTCCCTCCCTCTCGTCCGCTCGGGGCGCAAACACACACCTACATACAAACAAACACGCGCGCCGCGGCACAAAGCCGGAGAGAGATGGACAGAGAGAGAGAAATGGAAACGTATATACACGCGCGGATGATGGCTTCGTTATATATATA
>JAPYZO010006321.1:0-14928 GCA_030522905.1 Torymus flavipes | reverse complement strand
TATGTATACTTATACACGATGTATTCACAAATGTTTTTATATACCGTTTGTAAATGCTACTTATTTACAATAAATGACTATTCTATTCTATTCTATTCTATTCTATAAATATTGTATCGATTATTGTCTTGAATATTGAGGCAAGACAATACAATATCAAGATTAATCTTGCTATATCGTGCAGCCCTAATTTCGACGCGAAAGATCTGAGCATCCGAGCATTGATGAAAGGTGGTGAAGACGCGGTGAACGAACAGGAGAATCAGGCGAGCGAGGAGGAAAAGAAAAACAGCTCCGTGCGGCATGCTACGGTGGTGTGGCGGCAAAGAGCGCAAATAAGAACCGCGTGCGAGGCTAGGAAAGAGTGGGAGAGAGAAAGAGAGAGCGAGAAGAGATAAAGACGCGCGCAAGACGAGAGCGGAGCGAGGGCGCAACGTAACAGATGCTGCACAATAAACACCTCCCGTCACTTCGCTCCATAAATCGCGCGGCGGTGGAGGCGGTGGCGGCGGCTCCTAGAAGAAACATTTGGCTCGAGAGTTCCTTTTCTCCGCGTCTTCCCTCGGGCCAGATATTTTGCGCTTGAAAATGCGCGCGCGCGTGCGCCAGACCGCCACGACTGATCTCGTCAATGGCGCCGGGATGGTTTTACGCTTTCAGCCCGATTAAATAAACCAGACCGAAGTTTCTACACAATGTGTGTATACGTACTTAGGAGCTGAGGGACGGCTGAGGAAGAGGGAGAAAAGTATATTAGGGGAAAATGCGTGGAGTGCGAAAAAGAGACGTGGGAGAGGTTACAGCAATCGTTTGGATGAAGAGCTGTTGCAGTTGATGCTTTCATTTGCTAAAATAAATTTGGGACAGCTAAAATTTATTTAGATAATGAGAGATGATTCTAGAAAATATGATTATTAGTATTTCCAAGCAAAATATAAAATGACACATGATTGATAATATAATTCCATGAAAAGAAAAACTATAATACATTACAAATAGCCCGTCAATGGTTAATTGAGCTGTCAACTCGGACCTAAAAAGCTTAAACAAAAGCTTCGACTCGACCGTGTACATTTCTTTTAGATTCTGAAATTAATTTTCTAGGTTCATTAAAAATGTATAAGCTATCATTCTGAAATGAACTGACCATTGTAATACATGATGTAAATAAAATAGAAAATCGTGTTCGAAAATAACTCGGCGATTCAAGAAAAGTGTATAATATTTCGCAAGAATGAGTAAGTTGCAAGCTCTGTTTAATTCATCTCTTTCTGAACAGGCGTGCGCGTGCGGGATGGTTGTCGAGCCCCACAAGATTTACAAGAGCGCGAGCGCGTTCGCGGGGCCTCGGGGGTTATACGACTCGTTATTATATGCTTTAATTACAGCCCGCGGTAATGAACTATGTTTAACCGTAACGTGGTAGGCTTGGGCAATAAATTAACGGCGCGGAAAATACTAAATCACAAGTTTGCCGATGCCGCCGAGTAGATAATCGGCTCGTAGAGAGAACGACTGTATACGCGTCTCTCTCTCTCTCTCTCTCTCTCTCTCTCTCTCTCTCTCTCTCTCTCTCTCTCTCTCTCTCTCTCGCCTCGGCGAATCCCGTGCACATCTATACCTGCTCGCGATGTATATATACATCTGCGCGCGATGCGAGAGTACAACACGTATACATCTATAAGCTCGTTTTCATGGTATGTGTGGAATAGTGGCAAGACCGATCGCGCGAATATAGACGGCCCTGCGATTTATACTCTGCGCACCTAGGAAGAAGTGGCGCGGCCTTTGTATATACGTATAACGCGCTCACGGGCTGAACGTATAAATACCTCTAAATGGTGTGATCCTAGATCATGCGAGTGAATGTGTAAATGATCGAGCTATATGTAATTTGGAGCTTACCGCGATAACGCATCAGGTGTATTGTTTGCTTAGAAGGTGCAAACTTTGAAAAATTTGCATGGAGTTAGGAGTCTATAACCCCACGGCTTGGCAAATTGCCTGTATACAACTACTTTGATACAAGTACTTGTAATTTAGGGGGCCAAAGAAGATATTTATTTAACTTAGATTCTTTTATCTTAAAAAATAGACAGGATAAGATGATTTTTTAATGAATTAGAAAATATATATACTGAATGCTTTGATTGTTACATAATAATAGAATCATTATTGGAGTTTTGAATTACCCCATGCAGCCTTGAAAGTTTTAAATAAAAGCGTAAGCCATATGTATAATCAAGTGTACACATCCTAATACATTAAA
This sequence comes from Torymus flavipes, assembly GCA_030522905.1. NCBI lineage: Eukaryota > Metazoa > Arthropoda > Insecta > Hymenoptera > Torymidae > Torymus > Torymus flavipes. The sequence goes on along the minus strand of JAPYZO010006321.1, from coordinate 12,659 downwards.
ATTAAATAATTTAAAGATTTGTCATATAAAACTGTTTAAAAATCGATGTAGATAAAAAATACTTTGTTAATAATAGTTGATACCACTAGAATGATCGTTCGAATTGTGACCCAGTGATTACGAAAGTTAAAGTTTATGTATCGTAGTTAATATTGGGTCATTTTAATAGCATCTTCGTAGGTGAAAAAATATAACTTTCCTTCTAAACAGCTTAAATTTCAGTATTCTGAAAGCTACTCTATTCCAGCACTAATAAAGTTTACAATATATGATAGTAAGGGCGTATATTGCTTATGTTTTATATATACAGAAGAATTTTTTTCTATAGGTCTTGATGTTATTGGTTAAAATTAAAAATAAAAAAAGGAAATGATCCTTGGATAGCTCCCTATAAGGAAGTAAATTACTTTTTTTTTAATTATTATAATATTGTTTATTTCATTATACTTTTCAAACCGCAACAGATGTACGTTTTTATGTACAATGCCAGACATTTTGAAAACACATGCTCGCGATAATGCATTTTCTAAATTTTATCTCTTTATTTTCTTCTCCAAATAATCTTCTAATCTATTGCTCATCAAGTGATATGGATGCCTTACAAACGACAGTTTCTTTGGTCACTCGTTATACGCGGTTGCCATTCGTCGTCTAATTGGATCAAATGGTTTGCCGCGCATTCATTTTGTCGGTGAATTGGGGACGTCGTCGACGGCGACGAGCGGGCACAGAGATCGGATACGGACCGGTGAAAGAAGATCGAGGCCGAGGATCCGCCGAGGCGCTACCGCCCCGTGAAAGGGGGAGGTTACCTCTTTCTCTCTCTCCCCGGCTGAATTTATCGGTTACTAATTAAACTCTACGCTAGGAAGGAGGGCAGAGCAAGCGAGTCCTTCGCACTGCAGCGCTTTGGATTTTAACTCTATCTCTCTCTCTCTCACTCCTTCTTACTTCCTCGCGTTTATTATCTGAGATCCTTCTCTCATACACGCTTCCATCTCACTCGAGCGCGCGGGGCTCTTCTCGCGCTCGATCTTGATTTATCGCCGCATTCAGCTGCTCGGCATCGAATAATGACGATTGCCTCGTGCCCCGAGATTTATTTACGAAACTGAAATAATACTCGAGATTTTTATTATCGATTCCGTTCATCGAGTGCCGAGTGCATAGTTTCACGCGATCGCAGAACGTGTACTTAATAAGTTGTCGATGAGGAAAATATATGATTTTATTGTATAGGTGACTTACTATACGGGTTCGGATTACGATTGTCTTACGGCTATAGAGCCAATACAATGTGTACGTGATGCATTGTCTAATTATAGAAAAATGAAAGATATTATGCTGTATATTATATAGTTAATATAGTAGCTGATATTATATAATTACTATTCCATTTTTATTTATTAAATCTATGTTTTCCCCTCTCGCTAATGAAATAAGTATTTCGTACTTATAAACAATATTATAGTATTATTTCATCAAATCTAAGAACTAACTAGAACAAACTGTGTATTTACAGAAACTAAAAAACAAGAATACAGATGAATAGGAATATGCTTGTTCATTACTATGCGAGATTCAATAAATAATGTAAGAGAATGATAAACGAAGATGAGAAGAAACAGGGTACAAGCACTACGAATCTGGGTAGTCCGCGTAATCGCGTGCTTCCGAAATACACGTGGAATCCGCGTTTCTCGCAAGGTATCAAATTAATTCGTATACGACGTATAAACACGCACGCGTCTGGTATACATTCGATACCCGAGTATCGGAGGGAGTGTGTAGTGCAAGCGCAGATATATATATGTATATACATATAGGTATGCGCTCTCGCGGGGCGATTGTCAGTGACACTGCAGCGCGCGAGACGATCCCGAGAGAGATAGCGCCACGCGAACCAACCGATAAAATCGTTCTCTTCATGCGATCATAACTGATTTTCGATCTTGCTTATCCTTAACTTCATACACCAATAATTTACGATTTTTCTCACTCTTCATATGGTTATCGCAGATGTACTCTTTTCTTGACTTGGTTATATATGGTGTATCTTTATTTTTAATATTTTTATATATAAAATAATATTTTTTATTATAAAATTTACAACTTGCTAACTTTCACCCATATATGAATGTATAGATATTGTTTTTGGAATTATTGTACAGTTTGAGATTGCATCGCGCATTTTATTTTAACACCACATTTTTTTCATATGTTATTAGTATATTTTCTTATATTTCAGTATTAAAAATGTATCTGAAATCTAATCTATTCTCGAACTTTGAAGAAAAATTCGTTTTCTTACAATGCATGCATGCAAATAATCCATGCCTCCTCCATTTTTCCCACATGCAGATATCAGTCGTACAGAGACATGCACTTATATACGCATACACTCACCGTCATCATCATCCCCCATATATATCCATATCAGTCCCCTCCTCGGGTTCGCACGCGATCCTCTCCAATTATTCAGCGGCCGATTCGCTCGCGCACTCGCCGCGGCGAGGCATCGGCATGTCATCGGGCACCGGCCATAAGGCATAAAAAGGAACGTGGAACGAGAGAAACGCAGACGCGAGAAGCGGTCATCCTTCTCGTTTTCTCTCTGTCTTTCCCCCTTTCTCGCTCGCGAAACAAGACGACTCGGCACTAGCAGCGCGAGTGCGCACACACGTACACGTCCGCGACGTCCTCGTCTTCGTCGCCGTCTTCTTCGAGGGGCGAGGAAAGAGAGAGAGGGAGAGAGAGAGAGAGAGAGTATAGGCCTCTCTCGCTCTTACTGGGCTCGCTCGCGAACGCTCGCGCGGCCGTATTGATCTTATCCCCCGACATGAGAAATGCCCGCCGGTTTAATAAACTCCCGGGACTTATGAAGCACGTCAGGGTGATTCACGGCCACCTCATTGAGTCGTATTTATACAACCGCGGCTGATAGATTTATGGAGGACGGCGCAGCAGTGGTCCCGCTCTCTCTCTCTCTCTTTCTCTCCCTCCCGTCCGTCCGTCCCTCCTTCACCTCCTCCTCCTCCTCTGCCCGCCTTCGTCTTCCTTTCACGCACACTCGTGTCTCTATATCCTCACTCGCTCTCGCTTGCTCTCTCTCTCTTTCCTTTCAATCTCTTGCCGCGTGCACCGGTGCACCTCACCATCACCGGGCGTCACCTCCACCCTCGTCCATCTTCCCTCGTTTGCCCTCCCACTCGTGATTTTCTCCTCGCCTCTCGCCTGGACCTTGGCTGTCCTTAGGCTCGTCCTCGCGCGCGCTGACTAGTAACTCATTCGAGGTTTCCGCTCTAGACGGCCCCGGGAGGAGAAAAAGAGAGGAGCAAAGGAGAGACTCCTCCTTCGATCGCCGATGCGTATACGAACGCATCAGCGACGATCACATGGATGATGGCGAGCTCGCGCAGTTTCATTTATTTCTACATAGGTAGTATACCTCCTGCATCTTTAGCTCGTGGCTTAAGATTGATCAGCATGGAAGTGTATTTTACTGGATTCCTTTACTTCCACGGATATGGAAAAGGCTAAATGACGATGATTCGTTACCAGAGCCGAACATTTATTTTGAACGTCGCGCTTAGCAAATAACTTGATCTTGATCTAAAACGAGCTTTCAGTGAAATATAATTGATATTTTACGAAGGATATAAATAATATCAGTTTATTGCTTATTTATGTTAAAATGATTTTTTTTTTCAAATTCTTTTTATTACAACATTATGAATGTATAATTTGTCTGATCTTATGAGATACTGTATGAATAATTTCAATCGTATGAAAATAATTTTTAATTTTTTAATAAGTTCTCTTGATCAGAAGCACTTTTAATGCTTAACTCATAAAAACCCAACACTATTTGGTTGAACTAAAGAATTTCTTCTCATTATAGTTAAAATACATATTTTTTGTTCATCAAATTGTAGGAAGCATGTTTGAGATAATGTTAATAATATAAAATATATAATTTCAAAATAAACATTATGACAATTTTACAAACAAATTTACTTGATATCAATTATCGCCTTATAAAAAATATATTTTCTCTATGCAATTGTGCAGTCATATCTTAATACCATAATAACGACACTTTACGAAAATAATAACGAAACGAACTACGCAGAACTGAGCCGTATAACCTTTTCAATAATTCAAGATAACGTTTTTTTCTCTCAACAGCATTCTTTTCATACCGATAGGAAAACACGCCATACAAAAGGCGACAAACGCAGCTCCAGAGTAGGCACAAACGCGCGCTAAATAAGCATTTCCATAAACGTTATGGCGATTTCATATAAGTATGCGCGGGTACAACGCATTCCCGGCGATTGTTGATGGCGGAAAATCGAGCAACAAGGAGAGAGAGAGAGAGAGAGAGAGAGAGAGAGAGAGAGAGAGAGAGAGAATCGATAAGGTGACCACCGCGAGACGCGGGCGCATCACGCGCGGGCGGAAAATACGTACAAACGTTCGCGTTATGCACGCGCATAGCAGCGCGAGACAGACACTCTAGCGCGCAGCGTCTCGCCCGCGAGAACAGGGAGGTAGCAGCCTTATAAAGTAGCCGGGCTACGATTTAATCCAAAATTTATTTCCTCCATTAGTAAGGGCTTGTCTCTTTCTCCTCCCACCCCCCGCCTCACTTCTCTCTCTCTCTATTTCTCCAGGTATACCTGACTGAGAGGATGACGGCTACGACATTCTCTCCTCTGACTCCCGATCCTCTCTCGCTCTCATATCGTCTCCTCTCCGCTCCTTTATCTTTATTCCTCTCTCTTCCTCTCGCTAGCCTCTTTGATCTCCCCCACCTCCTCGCGGCTCTCCTTTTATTATCATCCCCCTCTCCTCCTCTCTCACTCCGCGTCCTTCTCCCATATATCCGTGGGAGCGAGAAGAGGCGCATATATACGCTAGTGCGCGCGAGAGAGCGGGACCACTACATTATGACTCCTATATCGCCATCTTTATTATATCCGCAGACGCGCCGGGCTATCCTTTGACAAGCTCACTCTCCTTCGCCTCCACCTCCTCCTCCTCCTCTTTCGCGTCCTCGTCTTTACCTTATTTTTCTGCACGAGGAATATCGTTGGCGCGCTGATCGGCTCTCTTCGCTTTCTGAGCGTGTTTCGAATTAAACTGCGGCTTGTTCCGCGGCGATTCGATGCGAGGGAGAGAGAGAGAGAGAGAGAGAGAGAGAGAGAGAGAGAGAGAGAGAGAGAGAGAGCGAGAGAAAGAGACAGTCGATGTCAGTTGGCTTGGCCTTTTCTTTTTTTTCCAACGTCCTCCCATACTGTTTAGATTTCTCCTTTGATACAACACAAGAATTATATCACCCGGACGAACCGGTCGCCTGAATCGACATTCTGTCTCTTTCTCTTTGCAGCGTTACGCTGCTGGTTGCGATATCATTCGCAATTTGATTATCGCGCCTGCCAATACTTTTTATCTGAGTATTGTGCGACTCTTAGATGAGCAACTTATGGCCGATAAAGTATTTTTACATTTCCGTAACTCTTGTAAATTTTGGATGCAGACAAAGATATGCAAATGTGGTCTATAAGCGATGTTATTTTGCATTGTGTATCAGATATTCTAATTTTGCATATTTCAATTTGTATTTTACAGTTTGATTATTGTAATTTGATGTTTACTATTTTATATAATTTTTAAATTGCTTTCAGAAAATGATCATATTCTACACCACTGTGAATTTTTCACCAACAATAAAACCCATAGAATATGCCTCTATTCCTGCATAAAAATCACCTATTCCCATCATTATTATATTGATACAAGACGAATTTACTTTGAATATCATAGACCATACGATAATTAAATTATAGTTCAAATAAAATTTAATAATTCTTAATAAAATACACATTTTGTATCCCAAGCAACCAAATATCAAGCTTTCGTTCGCTACACAGAGTTTACTACGTTTTCTACGCTAAAAGCCTTGAACTGATGACAGTTTTAGCTTTAGCCCTGTTTCATATAATGACGACAAAGCAGTTTCATACTTTGCTACACAGGCCAGAAGGGAGAATCCCGCAAGGCGCAAAGTTTTTCCTGCAATTGGTAAATTTTTTGTTAAAATTGACTATTCAAATTTGCCTTGTACTATCTTTGATCCCAATACAGTTGATCCCTCTATAAAAGAAAGAAATGATCAGTTTCTGGAGTTCGTTACCCGCAAGTGAATCCTTAAAAACTCCCCTTCAGGCGGACTTTCGAAAGTATCTTGTTTATTAGATATAGAAAGCAAAAAGTTTTGACCAAATCAGAAACCTGACGATGGATTGAAACTAATTTGGGTGTTCCACAAGGCTATGCTAGTGGGTCACTTGTTGTTCTGCCTATCAGGGTATATATATTTACAAATGTCAAAAAAAGATAAAATAAAAAAATCTATTGTTCAACTAATATAGATTAAACTGATACCTTCTATCATTTAAAGTGTCAAAAATAATATAATTCATTTAAAAGTTCTACTATTACTTAGAATACATATTTTATGAAGTGTAAATGTCATAATTTATTTTCGATTAGTACATAATTATGAAATTCAGGCAATGTTCGTATGTAGCCATAAAGTTAACTGGAAAATAGCTATCTTCTGGTTAAAATTTCTACCAGGAATATAAGTGCATTTTATCTGTATTTGTTTTTGTATTATATAGACATAGATTCCCTTTTAACATAGTTTCATCCACTGGTACAGTGATGCCTGAGGTAGGAGTTGCACTTGGGACTGACAGTTACATCAAATACGGTAACCCTTCTAAATCGATGAGCTTTCCAGTGATTTGTTTTTACGTTTAAAACATCAAGTCTTTAGTAACAAGGCTATCACAATAAAACTATGTCTGACTATACTCGGCCTCCATCTACTTCATTTTTAATAACCATCCTGGACGTTGAAGGAATACAAATTTGTTATAAGTTAAATCTCTTTTACATCTGCGATTTCTACTAGATACTTTTTTACATTTCTAAAAAAATATTTACTTTCTAACTAAAAATCAACCGATATCTATGGAAAATGTTGTTTTCAAAACCTTTTTAAAAATATTAATGTTTAAAGACTTTATCTGTAACACATATTTCATAATTTAATATTACACTTCACCTTGTAATCAAGTTCATATTGTAAGGATTTCTATCACGCATTTTTTATTTTTAATAACGGATGTTGTTAGATTCAAAATTCAAATTAACATGTACATCATTCGTACAATTTTCTACGTTCCTTTTTTTAATTTTCTAATATTCTTTCAGTATTTCTCCTTAGATAGCGACACAAGGATTATCAGACAGATCTTTCTTACTGTGCATCGTCGTCTCTTCTCTCTTTCTTTTCCTTTCTTAATCCGCTCGATCAAGACGCAAAAAGTGCAGCAAAGCGCCGTTTCGCGTAATTTGATTCTTGTGTTTCTGCGATGAAACGTAATCGAACGGCATAGTCTTCGGCATCGAGAGATGCAAACGATGACTCCTTTTTCCAGTCCCTACCTTTTCTCATTTAAATATTCAGCGTATATAACCGGTATGTACAAGTCCGCGACTTCAGGTAATACATTTCGGTTTTCATTGTTACGATAAGGAAGCTCTTTGGCTGCTTGTATTCATTCCAAATCTGAGAACTGTTCGTAATGGACAACTTCCATAATGCTCTTATATAGTTAAAATTTAATTTATTAAGTATTTTTCTCACTGGCTATTTTATCTGGCTTTATAAAAATCAACCAATGAAAAATAACTTAAAAACTACAATGAGAACTGATAAAGTAGATATTTACTTTTTACGTAAATTAAGTAGAAATTTACATATAATCTAAATGAAAGTTAAGTATTTAACTAAAATTTTATAACAATTTAACTACAATAATTTAAAAGTACATTAAATTTTAGAAATTTAAGAAACTTTTAAGTTAAAAATTTACTAAGTTTTAAGAATAATGTAACTGAACGTAATTTAATATACAAATACAAGTGGGTTTAACGGTTGTCCCTCAGGCTTCTTCTACATTGGACAGATACTAGCCTACGGAGCGTCTCCTTGATATCAAAATAATAAAATTTCGACACAAGTATAAATCAATGCCAAAATTAAAATTTGATTTTTCCCGCCATATATATGCTGCCGACCAGTTTACTTGATGCGCCGCCGCTAGGAGGCGTACCGTCTCCCTGTAGCCTCACGTACCTAAGTAAGCTAGCTCGAGGGGATATAGAAGCGCCTCGTCTACCACCCCACCAACCTTTATTACTCGAAAATCTCGTTAGTAAATGGTCGGCCGCAACTGCCGAAGTTTATTGAATTATGATTATTTTCATAAATTATTACGATTAGAAAATGTTAAGTTATTGACAAGACAATATATTGATATTGTATCGAAAACTGTATATAAATAATGTATCGATTATTGACTTGGATATTGAAGCAAGACAATGCAATATCAAGATTAATCTTGCTATATCGTGCTTTATCATAACTTTTCATCGTACTGATCCTTCTTTTAATTATTTTGGCAAAATTCAATTGTTTAAAAAATTAATATTTTTTAAATGAATTATAATTTAAAGATAAATGAACACTTGAAATTATTCCATTTATTGGTCTATAATTACAAAATCGTGCACTGCGCTTTTTTATCGTACGAAATCCGTCCAAATGATGCATACTCTTATGGGTATGAAAAATAAAGAGATTTATTTGTATAATATAGAGTACAAAATTCTTTTATATGGATAACACGGAGTCGGAGAAGATTTTATGCGCTCTCGAGCGTTGCTCTTGCTTGTCTATCGATATCGCATCCTTCTCACTATAGAGTTGGGCTTGTTCTGTCCAAAAGATTTCGAAATTCACAGTTTCTAACGAGTACATGTTATATTTTTCATAATGTTTCCAAACTTAACTATAGAAGAACAATAATAGTAACTCATTGAAAAACCAATTTCCAAGTATAAATGCAGTCTCCACTGTTCTCTTTAATTTGTCTCTATTAATGAAAAGCTCGGAAAAGAAAACCAGCTTTCAAGTCAACGCCGTGACAGACACACAAAAAGCTGCATCGTGGAAAGCGTCAACGTGTGAGTGACGTTGACGTGCTTGAGACAACGGTAGCAAGCTCAGCTCAAGCGACTTTTGCTTTACGGGGAAGATTTTCCACGGTGTGCGTGCCACCGCGGAAGGCGACATTTAATTACGTTGGCGAGCCCGGAACGACACGACTGTTGCCTACTCGCGCGCGGGCGTCTCGTGTTTAATGCGCGAGCGGCGCGGAAACTGCGAGACGCGCGCGAGTTGAGAGTAAACGAGGGCCGAATAATTACACGACGAGAGTATCGTGAACGTGTGCATTGCGCAAATTGTGAATTTTAATTGGACCACTCGTTCGCACCTCCGAACGTGCGTATTAAGATATCCGGTTGGATTTGTTTCGATCTTGTTTCTCTAGTTTTCCGACGTGGCGTTTTCTTTTCTTTTTGAACGTGACACGCGAAAAGTTGAACACCAAATTTGAAAAGTGGGAAATTATGCGATAAGAAAATATTTATTACAATGTATCTTAATAAGAGAATTTTTTCGACTTAAAAAAATTAATACAACGAGATTAATAAAATGGTTCCAAAACCATTAATGAATGAATGAGTTCGCGATATAGTCGAAATGATACTTGACAGGAATTAAAAGTTTAATTGCGAACACTAAGAACATGTGTCGGCAAGTAAAACACCACTTCGTTCCTCCATCCTTCCCCCAACAAACCGAAAAACTATTATATTTGAATTTAAGTTTTTTTTCCTTTTAAAATATTTGTTCCCAAAATCATTTTTCAACTTTTAATGTGTATTCAGTAGTGTATTTCTTAAATGTTGCAAGACTATCTTATTGAGATTAAATTTTCTTTCGAACAAAGAAGAATAATTGCGGCTTTTCAAGTTTTAAAAAAATTTTAACGATTTGACGTCAAGTACCTATTGATGATAGGAATGACGTTCGTAATAGGAATTAATTTTCCTCCAAGGTCAATCTTTCCTTGCTAATAAAATATAATGCCAATTAAAACTATTTTTTGCAAACGATGCTTCATTAATTCATTATTAATGAATGGAATATTTGTCGACGGTTAAGGAGAGTTTAACGATCCTCAAACTTTATAGTCGCTGCCTCCGCGTTATAAATAACTTGTCACCGTAGCCGAGGCTTTTCTAAATATAGTCATGTTGTTTAAATACTTCCAGGCAAGCGCGCGCGCACATTGGCGAAAATAATGCGTGTAATTGCAACAAAAATTTTGTGGTTCCCATAAAGCGTCGCGAAATTTTCAGTCCGCGTATATAAAACGTGATTTGTGCAGGCGTTTTGTATCCGCGGCAAAGGAAGAAGAGATTCCAGCGGATAGCAATCGCCGGCGCGGCGGCGCGCTCTTCACGCTACATTGATTGTGCCGGGGGATCCTTGCTTGCTCACCTGCCCAATAGATGGCGCGCACTGTAGTTAGATGAACAGATAAGATGTTTGCTTTTAAGTGTGCAGTCGTTTCAAACCAGTTATAATTGGTGTACGTACACGCGTGCGTATACGCGCCCGCGCGCGCAAAGCAATTGCTTACGAAAATACACCAGGGAGTCTCGTCACTTTAATGAGTAGTTTAATGTGGCTCATTTGTCTAAATATAATTAATCAGCACTATATTTTACCGACTTTTCCCAGTCCGGTAACTTTAGAATGAAAAATATATTTAAGTCCTGGAGATATTATAAATTTGCATTTCAACGGTGCAAAACTATAAAGTGGAAAACCAAGATAATATTTTTTTGAAACTCGGATAATGAGAATTTTTTTTTAATATAAAAAATTTAGTCACCAATTAAGAAATACAAATTGTAATTGCTCTATTTTATAAATATTCCATGAATGATTTAAGTAAATTATTTAGAAATTATAGTGTCATTAGAATAGATTATTGTATACAAGACAGTTGTATTTACAATACATAACAAAACTGTTGTTTTATTTATACAAAATAACCCTCAGATATTCTCACAGATTTCTTATAAAAAGCAGCACCAACAGAACCTCTTGAAGTAATTTGAACGTTGTCAAGACAGCGTTGGTTCAAAGTTCAAATCACAAGCTAAGGACAGAATAAGGGTCAGCGCTCGACTGTCCACACCTGCGTCAGTTTCTGAAAACTTACACTCTCGGCCGCTGTCACCGCGCACTTCTGTCTTTGACGTTGAATAGTTCCAGTCCTTCCAAAAGCTCTTTAAGAATGATGCGATGTGACGAACTAGAAAATTTTGAGAGTTTATTTTATATATTTTTTATATATTATTTTATCATCTTCATCATTTTACAATTATTACATTATGTATAAATATAATTCACTGAATTATTGTAGATTTTATTGTATAAAAATATTAGAGATAGTAAAATTACATAACATCGATGAATTTTCAATAATTGCGTGAAAAGTTTTATTGATTCGCATTAATAAATGACTATATATAAATTTTCAAACATGACTCGCGGTAAATGTCATTGATTGGCTGCGACAATTATTCATTGAATAATTTACGATTACTTCTATCGAGACTAAGAACGTCCCCTCAATTCGAAATCAATTTCAATCATACCAATTACTCTGTATGTTTCTCGACCACAACGCATCTGCTCCGCGTCTTAGAAGAAGTCAGCAGCTGTCCCAGAACAGCGGGCAAAAATGCTGGAAAAACGATCTTGATACTGCACCGCCGATCGATCATTCATTTCTACGCTGAGCTACTGTATACGCGATTTCGCATCCTTTTTCGCAACGCTCAATCAATATCTCTCGCCACGCTATAAATCTCGATGCGTCGCATCGCGGCTTCACGAGCAGGCGCACGCGCGCGATCTAAATATTTGCTGATTAAACCGGCGGCAACCGCCTGTGCGCGCCTCAATTATCCGCGAGCAGAAGACGCAGCACGTCCGGCTCTTATTTAGATGTCTTCACCGATGACACGTACAGCGAGCAGATCAGGACGTGACACCTTCAAACTCATCCTGCAAGCGCGTCCTACACAAGGAGAGTCAGGAAAATGAGCTTCTCTTTATAAGATTTGTGTGCAGCTAGTTACAAAATCCAATTATTTAGAATAACAATTATAAGACTTAAATTGTCAACTGTTGCTTTTAAATAGCACCATTAGAACATTCACTATCGTTCGAAAAAATATAAAAAATTATGAAAGAATTTCTTATAAGATAAAATGAAAAATACGATATATTCCATTCCAAATTGTTTTATTTGATTCGAATAGCTATTTCTACCAAGGTATGGTGTGAAGAATTAAAAAACAACATCATGTTAATTTTTCAACGTTTCGGCCACTTTTTGTGGTCCTCATCAGGATAAAGAGGAATTAGTCAAGACTAGTTATGCGCGGAACAAACCGCTCGTCAATTTGTTCCGCGCATAACTAGTCTTGACTAATTCCTCATTATTCTGACGAGGGCCACAAAAAGTGGCCGAAACGTTGAAAAATTAACATGATGTTGTTTTTTAATTCTCCACACCATACCTTGGTAGAAATAGCTATTCGAATCAAATAAAACAATTTACAACTACACTACCATTAGATTCAATCAAGCA
>JAPYZO010006320.1:0-10616 GCA_030522905.1 Torymus flavipes | reverse complement strand
AGATAGGCACAAGATGGAAGCTCTCCAAGCAAAAGTGGTCGGGTTATTAGGAAACGATGCAAAGGTAACGGGAAAATCTCACGAGGTGGAACTCTCAATGAGAGACATTGAGGAGACAACCACAAAAGAAGAAGTGAAAGCGGCCCTGCAAAAAGCAGCATTTTTAAGTCTATGATCTTATCATAAAAAGCCTTACAGGTACGTAAATTGAAATGTAATAAATGATTAGTTAAGATACTAAATTTATACATGAACTAGCTAGCAAGTTTTATTTATTATTTACTTTAAATGTTCCATAGCTCTCCTTAAGATCAACATACAAAGACCAAACTTTTAGAGACTTGTACAATCTCATTTGAACAGTTTCAGTTTCATCGTGATATGCAGCTCTCCCAGAAGGCATTGTTATAGCTTTCTACATCTCGATAAAAAAACAAAAAAAAAAAAATTATTCGGAATTTGGACTTGTTGCATCCTAAATCCGGAAGTGCAATGTGTTTTCTCGGCTGACTCCCGCATTTTTAAATTTTGGTAGAAACCCCCGTTCCATTCCAAACCTACGCCAGCCGCTGGAAAAGGATAATCTCGTCGATATAGGTGATTTCAAAGTGTAGGCGGACCGTTTGAAGCGCCTTCCAACCATAAACAACCTGATGCAAAAATACTTGCAGAGTGCTAACACAAAACAAACAAAACATTATAACAAAAATCTTCGTGATGTTTCGTTTGAAATTGGTGATTTAGTAGTTCGTAGAAATCACGTTTTGTCGGCAGCGGCCCAGAATTTCGAGGCAAAATTGGCACCCTGGCCTTAACTTCTCACAATTAATTTTCGAGATGTTTGTCCTACCTAAGACACATCGCAATCACAATAATTAATCTCATATACAACATGAGATTTTCCATTTTTATGATATTTATCTTTTCCTAATCTATTTATGTGATTAAATTTGTTGAAGATTGAATTGATCATAATAAGGTTGTTACTATTGCAAATGTTTTTTAATTCTGCGTTAATATATTTAATATACGGAGTGTAACCCTGGTCGGACTCAGGATTATTGGGGAGAGAATATGTACTAAATTGACTAATTACAAGCACGTTAGATACAAAGCACTATATGGTTATTTATTAATCACAATGTATATGGGCTCCAGCCGCTCTCGCGGTACGTTGCTCGGGCTCTATTTTCTAACAAGGGAGAAGGCGGGCTCATAAATTAAACGCGATCGCCACCCCGACGCGGCTCCTGTACCTTATCTGCAGTGCTCGCAGGCACTGTTACTTTTCTATTCTAAGCGATTTCGATACGATTGCACTTACGCGACGCGCACACATTACACTGCACACACCATAGGAGAGGGGAAAGCGGGGTCACGACTCCAGAAACACAGTAATTACAGGTGCGGGGACTTCGCGGCAATTCGGAGCGCTGGCGAGACCACTCTGAATGGCGACGGCGCGACTCTGCTGCACTACTCGATTGATGAAGTATTACTTTTTCTTTCGCACTACTACTGGGCTTGTTCTTTCGTGCAGAGCCCCTGCGGTGTGTCTTGCTTGTTCGAGCGCTGGCCGGGAAGTGTCCCCTCGTTGCCGGTTTCCGTCTTCTTCCTCAATTCTAATCTTGTGCGTAGCCGCGCCGTCTCTCGCGAGCCATGCGTGCTCGGTACCTCCGCGAGACACACAAGGTAGTAGCAGCGGCAACGCCGCGGCTTTTCCGTATGTCTCGGTTTGTCTGTGATGCATTGAGGCCCGTAGCACGCGCGCCTGCGCGGTGGCGCCTCTCACTCTGCCGGGCATGTGAATGCGGCAGCGACCGACTGCGCCCGTGTACGAATCGACTTGGCACTAGCTCGAACTTCTCGCACTGTTCGTCCTCAGTTGGGCTCTCTACGTCTTCTGCAGGTGTCGGTGGTGGGGTCTCGACACGGCTAGGCAGCTTCAGCAATAGTGCAGCAACCTCTTCGCGCGGGCAGTCACGTAAATAGCGTCATGGTCCACTTTAACCTCACTTTATGTTTCTAATTGTTGTTGTTTTCAGAGTCCAGGGTGAAACTGCATCCGCTGCGCTGTTGCTCCTCTCTAGGTAATATTGATAGAACCTATTAATTTATTAGCCCTTTTCAGATGCGAGGCTCTCTGTGTCTCGCCTACGGAGTAGCTGGGTGAGACTTCCCATCCCGGGTGGAGGCTGCTACCTGCTTGGACTGCCACACTGAGGTGGTGGCTGCGCTTGAGCCTACCTGGCTCATGGTCGAGCTGTCGACTCCTGGCTGCTGACTCCTGCGAATGCTGGTCCCGCTGATCTTTATATGTTGGTGCCAGCTGCAGTGTGTACTCGTCCAGCGTTTAGGGAGTGAAAGCTGTGCGTTTATGTGGGGCTAGCATAGTGATACTGATAAGGACAAGGGTAGCATGTGAGGGGATAGGTGCTATATTGGGTGAGAGGGTAGGTTCTTCTAGGTAGCTGTGTGAAGGTAGTGCGCGTTATTTATACCCTCCGGGTGGGTAATATTCTTAATATATGCCAGTGGCGATGGCTTTTTAGTGTAAGGTGCAGGACTCGCTCCAGGTGGTCTGCGACTCTGGATGCTTAATTGTGCACTACGTATGCCTCTTAGCGGAACAGCACCTCAGTGTAGGTTTTTCTAATATTATAAGTCTGACTTTATAGTCAGCTGTCGCTTCTTGGGACATGGCAAATTGCCATGTTACAGGAGAAAACTAAAATGCTATTAAAATTATTATTCTTAGAATTACAAGTATTTTTATTATTATTTTTGATAAGTAGTAAACGTTTATTTATGTGTTTACTTATAAAATCCATAGGATATTGATTCTCAAATAATAAATCTCTAATTAGATTAAGATTATTATCATGGAAGCGTGTGTCTGCTAAATTAAAACATTTATCAACTAAAGAACAAATTATACCAATTTTATTTCTAACAGGATGCTGGGAATTGAAATTTAAAAATCTACCTGTAAAAGCTGGTTTCCTTTACTAATCCGGGGAGAATTTTTGTTTATTTCGAATAATAAGAATGTCAAGGAAACTTATTTTATTATTATTAGATATTTCAACTGTGAATTGTAAATTCTCATCAAAGCCATTGAATAAATTAACAGTATAGTCTATCACCAGCTGAGGGACACATATGATGATATCATCGACGTATCTATAATAAAACGGTACAAGAAAGCAAATTTTTGTTAAGACCTGATTTTCTAAATCCTCCATGACAATATCCGCTATGATAGGACTTAAAGGGTTGCCCATGGCCGCTCCGAAAATTTGATTATCAAGTGTGTCATTAAATACAAAGTAATTGTTATGTAAAATAAACCTAATAACATAGAACACTTTGTGTAATAATAAGTCATACGGAAGTTTTTTTTTTTTTTTTTTCGATTGTAAGAGCGCTTGACGTTAGAGTAGGAAGCGCTTCCATACCAATCGATGTGTTAAGCGTGGTAGTCGCGAATTCCGTAGAGATGGTAGTAAGGGTGGTATCTTCGCAAACCGCCGGGGTGCGCTTCGGTCTTGGGAGGGGGAGTTTGTAACGCTCGCTTTTGAGCCTTACAATTAAAAAGGTCAAAAACTATAAAAACCCCAGCTGTATGGGCTCCTTTCTGGCTAGCATTTAGAATAGAAAAACACAAAAAGTAGAATTGGCATGCTTGTCAGCAGTGGGCCCAAGCAACCCACGCGTCACCCTAACTCTCACTATTGCCTTGACATAGTTAGAACAAAGACGGCACTCTTGTAGAGGAGCATTGCGAGCTCCTCGTGCTACAACCGTACCCTGTTCCTATCGAAGAAGACGCAGCTCCTGAAATCTTTGTATATAGTGTAGGTTGATGGGAGACGAAGAAGCTGGACTCACTTCCCTCCTGATCTCTCTCTGACAAATAGACGGTAGCCCTGATGTAGACCTGTAATAGAGAAACCATCATTAGTTAAGAACAAAATAAGCATTATCGAAACTGGTGGTGTATTATAAAAAGGACTGTGTACGAAAAACCCATTAGATTCCAGTAGAGTGTGTAGCAGGGGTGAAGCTGGCCTCGCATCGACCCTGTTGTTGGTTTCCTACTGCATACACACCTCTGGATAAAATAAGAAAATATAATATTCGCATAACACGAGCAATAGAGGAACCAAACTTACCTTGTATGTCATGAAGAAATGCCACCGGATGTTGGCACTCAAGGAAAAGGCGACGCTGCACAAGAGTAACCGACTCTTATAGGTGAACAGCTGCATCTGGAGAGAAAGTTGCTTTATGCCAGCCTTGTTGCTCGTCTACTTGTGACCTGCACTAACAAAAGACTGAAGTTTAGTGAAAGAACACAAAGTAAGAAGAGTTAAGCACTGATTCTCCTGGATGCCTTGTCAGTCTTGATCTGGTAGAGGAGAAGAACCTAACCTCCTCCGGTTTTGTGTCATGTACCTGCCGAGGTGGAGAGCACAGCTGCTGCAGGCCTCACACACCTGGTGAGGGCTTCGCCTGTCGCCTCAACCGTGATGCACTCGCACTGCTGACAAGAAATTGTGTTGTCGTCGTCGTCGAGCAGAATACTGGGGAATGCGCGCACATCAACAACAGGCTGCGTGCCGCTTTCACATGTGTCTTGGGAGAGTGAGAGAGAGAGAAAGAGAGCCTAGTAGCCGAAAACGAACGAGTGGTAGCGCTCGCTTGCGGGGCGCCGAGAGCTCGTCCGTCGGTCAATGCGCCTCGCTCGGTCACTCCATTGTGGATTGCAGCACGCACTTGTTGCCTAGTATTTTTGTACACGTGGTATTTTGGTCGCAAAAGTCTTGTTGGAACGTGCGTCGGTGTATTTTGTGCCGAGAAAGAGGACCAAGGAGAGTCTTCGATGGCCAAGCAGCCATCTCGAGCGGTCTGCTGTTTCCGGGGTGCACCTCCGTGTCACATCGACGCCTCTGAGTTGCTGACACCTGGATCTCGCTGTTGTCGTAGAGCCGCCGCCGCTACCTGTATTTTGGTGTGTTTGTGAGTTATTGTTATCTGTCCCTGAGTTTCGATTATCGTCTGAATTTAAGGCGGTAGAATTAAGGATGTATTGTGGTACCTCGAGTCGTCTGATTCTCGCAGTTCCCACCTCCAGCATTTTCTCCATCAGCTTCTGCTGACCTTCCATCAACCCCTCAGGGGGCCGGCTGGGCGGCAATCCGGGGGCCTTGTCCCACCCCTGGATACGTGCGCCCTCCGGTTACGGGTCTAGCGAATCCGAGGTGCCCGAGCTCTGCACAGAATGTGAGATACCCGTGGGAATGGGAGTTCCCTTGGATACGTGCATCTGGGAGATTGGTCTGTCCCAGCCATCTGTAAGACCCGTGGTACCTCCGACGTAATATGGAGCTAGTGGGGTCCCGAGGGGGCAGGAGGCGTCCACCAACGATCCGCGACCAATTCATGGTGTCCCGTCGAAGGGCGGTAGCAAAAAATGGTACTTTTGGCTGGTGGGGGTGACGGTTTAGGGCGCCGATCGGCTCCAGCCCATGTATGCCAGAAGCGTGTGAGTCCATCACTTTATGTGTCAGGAACAGCACGAGCTTCAGTCAACCAATACTGCTATGGGTGATAACAGGATCACCAAATTGGTAGTGCTCCACGGAGTACGACACTCGACCGAGAGTATAACGGTACTACGGGTACTGAGGGCCCCAGAGGGGACGCTCTCTGCCCAGTAATGGGTACTGGATTCGTAGGGGCAGTGGTTCAAAGCCTACATCGCGGGTTACGGTGACATGCTTCGGTATTGATTCCGACGTGTGAGTTGCGTTTCAACTCGGGCACCGACACAGTAGAGCCGGTAGAGATTTAGGAGGTCTCGACACCCACTGAGTGGCCTTTGGACCTGTTGAACCAGAGGCATCAGTAGGTCCCGATTTGAGAGGATCGGGACCCCGCTGATTGAGCGTATCTCAATCCGTCTCCGACGAGGGAAGAGGCTGCCATGTTATAAAAAGAAGTATGTGATTGAATGAGAGTGGTTATATAGCGGACTGGAATAGCATGATGGGGCTTGCGGAACCCTAGAGGACCGTGTGAGTAACCCTAACGGGAGGTATCGCACGTTAAATCAAAGGATAATCTGACCTTCCATCAATTCTTTCATCTGACTTCATTCATCATTCATCATTCTTTCATTTCCTTCTGAGTCTCGTGATTTTCTTCATAGATCTGAACCAAACGTCCACGTCGTGCTATGTACGTATGTACATATATAAAGCGTTTCATCTCAACTGCTCCAGCCGGCGCGTGAGCGCTAAATCGTGCTATATCTAGCTCATGTTTACAATACTAAAACGTACTTAAAAATTTTTTATGATAAGCATTTCCGACGTATTTTTTCCTCAGCTTGCCAATGATGTAGGTAGTTTTCCCGAAATTTTTCATTTCACCTTCAAAAAGTACAAAATGTGTTATATCTCGAACAGTATATTTTTATTATTTTCTTTGATCCTCTAGATCAAAAGCTGAGCATTTTTTACGTTGGAGAGGACATTTTCCGAAGAGTGGCCCAGATGTTTTCTGCGAGTAGTAGAATGCGAAAGAGTAGATGCACCGCCTTTCCTGCGCGCGGTACCGCGCGGTACAGCGCGCGGACTGAACCCGCCTCGTTGCCTATAATAATAACCTTTTATAATCTGTAATTCTTTACCTCTTCTTCTGGATTCTTAATAATACATGGAGTAATATTTTAATAATTAAAGATAATTGTTTCTTTTCTTTTATAAGAATAAAAGAATAAAATTTCAAAATTAACGTTAGTATATAGTAACTCTTATACTAACTTTTTTTCAGTGTAGATTATTCTTTTTTTTTTTTTTACGTGTTATAAAAGTATATTTTTAATATTTTTTTTGTTACCCTTTAGATCGATAGCTATGCATTTTTTACGTAGGAAACGATATTTTCCAAAAAGTGTCCATGATATTTTCAGCTAGAAATAGAACGCGAAAGAATACACGCATGGCGGTGAAAAGGAGTTTCCCATACGAAAACATTTGCTTGAATTTTTTGATCAAAATGATATTTTTCAAATCGAGTATCAATCATGGTTTAAACAGATCGGTGTACAATAGCTTCCAAAACTGTAAATGTGCACGAATTTATGGACATACTGTGGGAAAAAATTAATAAAATTAAAAACTCACGATTTTTACGCTAAAAAACAATCACTTTTTATAAATAACGTAAAAAGCAATCTTCCAGAAGAAGAATCTCTCGTGTGTTGCGATTTTGCAGAAAATTATCCTTTCGTTACACAAAATTCTACACAGTCCTTATCATTTTCATCAAAACATTTAAGCAAATGTTTTCGTAGGAAACTCCTTTTCACCGTCGTGCGTGTATTCTTTCGCGTTCTATTTCTAGCAGAAATCATCTTGGACACTTTTTGGACAATATCGTTTCCTATGTAAAAAATTCATAGCTTACGATCTAAAGGGTAACAAAAAAAATAATAAAAATATACTTTTCAAGATATAACACGTAAAAAAAAACCGCTGCCAATATATTGGCACGTAACTTCCTCCAACGAATGCATCACTTCTACATCTATAGTATATAGTTTAAATATAAAATATATTTATTCATTCAGTGTCTGGACCAGTAGTGGACGGACGGCTACAATTTTTGATTTTGAACGTTGTATAACAGTTGTGTGAAAATAGTTTTCTTTTCTTTCATTTAATGTACTTGTTTTATTTATTTATTTATCCCCTTATTTCCTTCTGTCCATATTCTCCCTTTCTTATAATTTTACTATAATTCTCTTATCCTTACATTATCTGTGTAATTACAATTACAATTTGAAAAAAAGGTTATCAAATTTTAACCTTAAATATCTCTGAAATTTATGGACAAATTATTTTGTCCAAAGAACTCAACCGATAGCTATCCAAAATCTACCTCTACAAGAAATTTTGAAACGGTTAAGTCAATTTTACTCACGCAATCATTGTAATTAAAACTCATTTTTCAATGTTCAAAATTTACCTCTACAAGAAACGGTTAAGTCAACTTTACTCCCGCAATCATTGTAATTAAAACTCAGTTATGAATGGTTACGTTTTTGTTCAGAACAATAACCCGTGATAACTATAAATTATAAAATTTAAAAAAAATTTAACCTCAAATATCTCTAAAATTAATAGACCAATCATGTATCCCAAAGAAACCGATCGAGATCTGTCCAAAATCTACCTCTAGTAGAAATTTCAATGCGATTAAGTAAATTTTATTCCCGTAATCGATCGACATACAAAACCCAATTTTATCATTTTTCAATTTTTTTCTAAAAAAATAACCAACAGATAGGATTAAAATTTTCACAAATTATAGAAATTTATATTATGCATTATCGTGATTTCTTTTTCAAATAATTGGCCGTTTACTTTAGGAGTTATTATCTTTTAAAAAAGAAACACGTTTTTGGTGATAACAAAAGAACCGCGATAGCTAGAGAAATAATTTTTTTTAGAAAATATAGGGTTTTTTATGCTCGTTCGAATGCTACCCACCTGACTCAAAAATTCGAGTCCAATCATGAAAAAAAATCAAAAATAATTTTTCGAAAATCGAAATTCGACATAAAACAAAAACGAATCAGTGAAACATAAAAAATTATTGTCTTCCCGAATTAGGAATAAAAAAACAAATAAAATGAGCTCCACCCGGTTAAAATCGACCGTGTAGATCCGGAGATAAAGCGTTATACATACCCACACTCACACACACACACACACACATACACACACTCACACACACACACGCACACGCACACGCACACGCACACACACACGCACACGAACACACACACACACATCCATATGGACATTCCCTAAAATCATGTGATACAAAACTTCTAACACTTATATTCATGTTTCTAGAGCGATTTAAAGAAATGGAAAATTTTACTATTACAAAGCTTTCTCTAGGAGGAAGCAAAAATTATGTACACTGAAAAAAAACGTTAGTACAAAAGTTACTATATATTGCTGTTAATTTTGAAATTGTATTCTTTTATAAGATAATTATTAAAATATTACTCCATGTATTATTAAGTATCCAGAAGAAGAGGTAAAGAATTACAGATTATAAAAGGTTATTATTATAGGCAACGAGGCAGGCGCAGTCCGCGCGCTGTACCGCGCAGTATCGCGCGCAATGAAGGCGGTGCGTTTACTCTTTCGCATTCTATTTCTCGCAGAAAACGTCTCGGGCACGCTTTGGAAAATATCCTTTCCTACGTAAAAAATGCTCCGCTTTCGATCTAGAGGGTCAAAAATAGTATATTACGACCCATGGCCAGTAAAGTAATAAATGTCTCAGATCACATGTAATTGTCCACCTCGGCTTCGCCTCGGCCCATGTGATCTGAGGCTTTCTTTTTTACTGGCCAAGGTCAGTATACTATTTTTCTGCTCAACGGCGCCGGAAAGCGACAACTTCGTTTCGCGCAGCGGCCAGGAAGTTGACGCTTTCCGGCCGGAGGGCAGAAAAAATATTGAAAATATACTTTTTGAGATATAACGCGTTTTGCACTTTTTGAAGGTGAAAATGAAAAATTTTGGCAAAACTACGTTTAGTATCGTACGTTTTAGTATTCTAAACATGAGCTAGATATAGCACGATTTAGCCCTTGTGCGCCGCGCTGGGGCAGTTGACATGAAACTCCTCATATACTTGACCACATGTCAACTGATTCCATTACTGTCTTGTGTTTAATGTATATACCCTTGTTTTTATACACAAAAATCATTTATTGTATAGAAGAGGTACGATTATTAGTCAGAAAAATAATATTCCTTTTTTTTGAATGTTTTAAACTCAGATACAGTAATTTCTAAATTAGCTCTGTTGAGAAGAAATAGAAAATGTTTTTATTGGTTAATTTTACTTTTTCGTGTCTATTTCCTAGATAACTTTTTATTAGATTATGGGCACTTTCTCTAATTCCGTAATTGTATGGTTTATCTAGTAGCATTTGGTGGTTTACCGTAGCAAAAGCTTTGGCGAGGTCTAAGAAAGTTATGGCAATTGGGGTACTTTTGTCTAACTTACCATATAATACATTTGATATCAGGGTTTGTAACCCTAGTCGGACTCAGGATTACTAGGGAGGGAATCATTACTCAAATAAATATATTACACGCACGTAAATTAAAAGCACTATATGAGTCTTTATTACAATTCAATTATATGGGCGCCAGCCGCTCCCGCGGCACGTTGCACTGACTCTAACTCTATCAGGGGAAAACGCGGGTTCACAATAAACGAGAGGTCGCCGCCCCGACGCGGCTCCTGCATCTTAACTTTGAATGCTCGCAGGCACTGTTATCTAATGACGCTAAACTATTTAACACTATAATAAATTACGTGATGCGCACACACGGCACTCCACGCACTAGAGGAGAGGGGAAAAGGGGATCGCAACTCCAAAAACACTGCACTTACAGTTGCGGGGACTTCACGGTTTATCGTGGCTCCGGTGAGGTGACTGCACGACGACGGCGGGCTCTGCTGCTCTACTTGATGACGGACTGACTATTTGATTTTCTGACTGCTGCTTGGCG